>JBAJNP010001963.1:43055-53308 GCA_036877545.1 Yasuhikotakia modesta | reverse complement strand
ACTGGTGAAAATAAATAATTGAAATGGGTATATATTTGTTTTTTGTTAAGTTGCCTAATAATTATGCACAATAATAGTCACCTGCACACACAGATATCCTCCTAAAATAGCTAAAACTAAAAACTACTTCCAAAAATATTCAGCTTTGATATTAATGAGTTTTTGGATTCATTGAGAACATGGTTGTTGTTTAATAATAAAATTAATCCTCAAAAATACAACTTGCCTAATAATTCTGCACTCCCTGTAAATGTCTGACAGCCAAACTGAACATGCAAATTGGCTGACAGGTGAATGGTCGCCAAGTGAGGTACTTGTAACAGGTGAAGTGGTCATTAAAAATGTACTTATTAGTAATGATACCCATGTTATTTGTTTCACTAATTTATAAGTTTTGTTTTTTCTCTGATAGATGATGAGGAGGTGTCCCTTAATGCAATGCCTGTCTATGATATGGAACCTGGCCAGCAGGCAGAACAGGAGCCCAATGAGGACCTACCAGCTGCTTCTGATCCATCTATAGAAGGTTCATTAAATGTAGACCCTGACGTCCCAGAGATCCCTTCTGAATGTCCTCAGGAAATAGAGGGTCAAGATATTGTACTGCCTATCTCCCCAACTGAAACCGGTAAGGACACCCAACAAGAGGAAGAAGGTTCAGAGAATACAGTTGTGGACGATCTTGCAACAGTATGTGGTGATGAGAGGGAAGAAGAGGAATTACCGAATGATGCCGATCAAGGACAAACTGATGTACAGGACCCTGGAGAAACAGATCAAGAGCCTGTGGAGATGCAGGAGACAACTGTGATTGAGACCTCATTGGAGGTCACTGAGAACCAAATGGTTGAGGACACAGGACCAGTAGATGGTGGTGACATGGGACAAACTGAAGATTTACCTGTGGAGAATTCAGAGGTTGAAGTAGGAACAGGCTCTGAGCAAGTGGACACAGTGATAGAGGGAGATGGAAATGGGGAAGAACTCTCTTCCCCAAGGATGCGGAGTGACTCAAAGCGTAAAAGTCGTCCTTGCTCACTTCCTGTGTCTGAATTAGAGACAGTCATTGCCTCAGCTTGTGGAGAACCTGAAACTCCACGGTCTCACTACATCCGCATTCATCATTTGCTGCACAGCTTGCCTTCAGCTCAGTGTCACCATGACAGTCAAGATGAAGATGAGGTTCTTGATGCAGAATCTTCAGAGGACCTTACTGTTAGACCTGAGGAAGACAAGGAAGATGGAGATAGAGAGGTGGATGAAGATGAGGTGTCTGAGGCTCAGTCTCCATCTATAGTGCCTGAATGCCCTAGATCATGTTGCAGACGTTCTCTTCCACGAAGCCTCTCTATTGAGAGGTTGTCTGAACTCAACCAGCTCCTGGAGGGCGAAAGACCTTCACCACCTGTTTTACAACTGGACAGTGAGAATGGGGAGGTAGGTGGTAGAGGAGGAAGCAGAAGGGTTCCTCGAGAAAGTGAGTGTGAACTGTGTGACAATTCCTGCTACAGTACCTCCTGTTATAGCACGTCCTGTTACAGTACTTCCTGTTACAGTAACTCAGGTTACGAGGGGCGTAACCGTCTCTGCAGCCATACCCGCCTCTCTTCAGTAGATAGCACTCGGCTGTCAGAGAGCACCGTGTTCTCATCACAAGAGGATGAGGAGGAAGAAAATAGTGCCTTTGAGTCTGTCTCTGACTCAGTGCAGAGCCCAGATATTAGGGAGCCGGGAGAAGGATTCTGTCAGTGGAGAGGGTCCTCGTCAGAGGAAAGCCCCCTGAGAGAAGGACAGGGGGACGAGTCACCAATTGCTGGACCCAGTGTTAGGTCATCAGGTGAGGAACTGCAACCAAGTAATAAAAGAAATTATGCATTATAGAATAATAAACTGTATATAAAATAATGAAATGTGTATGTTGTGTTCTCATTACAATATTAAATATCAGAACACAATTTATACTATGTTGTTGTTGATATTAGTCAGATTTTTTAGGGAACAAGAAAACAAATAGTCAAATTGAACACATTGCATTATGGGATTGAGTTACCAGTGTAATGCTTTATGTATAAGGCACATTTTGGCAGATGTATTAGGTTGTCAGGGTATTTCTGTATGTATTCAGAAATGTGAATATACACAATATGCTTATATGTATGAAGTGTAATATTTATGCCTCTTATTACATCAGCATTCCCTGAAGCCCCCTGGATTTCTATGCTATCAGTCAGAACATGTCACTAATTTACAGTGAAATGACATTAATAACTAAGTAAGCTGTTGAACTTTTAGTTCCTTGGCGTAATTTAAAGTGCAGTTTGCTAAACTAAATAAACTCTTGTTTGCCACATGATGAGTTTGGCATCTACCCAGCTAACAGGTAACATTGTCAAAAACTTTGCTCATGTTCCCTAAAAATTTAGGAAAAAATTTATAATAAACATTTTTGCAGTAACTTTAGCAGAATGTTTATTTCATTATATAACATAAAAATGATATATCATATATATCAAAAATATTGTTTGCAAGTAGTTTGTGGAGCATTTTAAAAACCAGAATTAAAATAATGCCTAAATAATGTTCCAATAACCAACCAATAATCTTTAATACAATGTCTAAAAAACTGGATGTTTTGAATGTTTAAAACTTTCAAAATACAGTTTTTGTACAAAATAGAAAGTTATGAAAATTCTTACCGTGAGATATGTTAAAACATTATCTCTCCTCTGTTGAAAGCTAACAATAATATTTTTATTACTGTTTCCATTCCACTGACCCCATTTAATGAACAGCCTCTTAGAAATGCTACCTGGCCCATGATATTTCTATGGAGATTGAGTACTTATAAATAAATTGGGCATCTTTTGACAAGGACATGGTAGAAGTCTCCCAATATATATTTGTCTATATTTGTTTCCCTTCGTTTGTTTTGTAGGCCGTTGTCATTTGCAATGCAGTCATCACACAATCACTCAGTTTCCTGCTTTGCGGTCTGACCCCTTCCATTACCCAAATGTTGATGATACATTACCACCAAGTAAGCTTCCTGAGTCACCTTACCCTTGCTTTCACCTCTGACCACTGCATGCATTGGCTTGGGAATGTGTGTGTTTGGATGAGAGGTTGTATGTTAGAAACGGCTACAAGTTGTACACTTGTACAAAGATGGTGAAAGTCACACAAACCTACATTGTTTGTGTTGTCACACCCCAGGGATCCCCACAAGGAAAACTGATTATTAATCATCAAACCAAATGATGCTTTAATGAAAATGTAACTTTTCATTAAAGGAGGGTTGTGTTTAGGAATAGGATGACGGTTAGGGGGTAGAATATACAGTATAAAAGTCATTAAGTCTTTGAAAAGTTCCCACAAAGCATAGAAACCTAAAATCTGTTTTGTATGTATTGTAATATATTTCCATAGTGTTATTTCATTTTGCAGTCTGCAATTCTACTCTCAATTCTACTATATTGAAAGTAACTTAGTTTTTAGTTGCTTTCATGCTTGTGGAAAAGTAGTTAACTTAGCAAACAGTGTTACTTTAAGTGTTACACTTTAAGTGTATGTCTGTATGAATTGGTGAGAAAAGCACTGTGTCATCTCATTAGATTAAGTTTGTGACTGCTTCACTCACAGCTGTGCTACCCTGCTGTCTTCACCAGTAACATCACAATCATGTCTTGGTCCATCTCAACCACATACTTCATTTTCTCTGCTTTCCATTCTTTCAGTGCATTGAATCTTAATGTAGTGTTATTGTCTGCTGCAGTACATCTACATCCAACTTTGTTCACATGTGACCCGAGCACCACAATAGTATTCATAAATGGGCAGAACAGAATCTTTGGTTTAAGTGTTGATCTGTAGTTCATTTTCAAGTACTAGGTTCCTCCAAAGGGATTTCCAGGGAGCTCAAAGCACAATTGATAAAAATGAGCTTTCTTCTCAAGAGATAAGTTGTAGTCTGAGGTGATCTGTCATGGGGTTTCTGTTACAGTTGCCATAGTGATAAGCCACAAAGAGGCTACTATGCTTATAGTTTGCTTAAGTTTACACTTAAAGCTGTTGTTGTTGTTGGAAACCATGTAGGTAAGCAGGCTATGGGTTTAGAAATACTCTATGAATGTTACTCTGAGGCCTCATAATGCTGCAGTCCTTGTCAAATGTCTTAAAAGTGAAGACATAAAACAGTGATAAAAAATATTAAAATACAGAAATTATTATATGTTTTGCTAGCATTGACTTTCAATACATAAAATGTATTGAGACATTTATAATATCCCACTTGAAGTGATTTTAGCAATAGGCTCATTCTCTAACACTGTAGAGATGCCAGTTCAGCGTTTTGCTTGTGTATTGATGGTAAGCACTGGTGCAATGTCACACTTCTGGAAACCCTGCTGAGCTCAAAGCGCTAAAAATAGCCTCACACACCTCTACAGTATTGGATATAGAAGGGAGCAATGAGGACAACAAACACTGCATAGTGAATTTAAAGGATTCCCTTCAAATAATCCTCAGATTATTGCCACTAGCTCCAGAAAGATATTAATAGAATATGCTTTTATCTGAGATATATAAATAAAGCTATCAAATACTGTCCTTATCAACATCTTTTTCCTCAGTAATGTATTTTTGGGCAGGTACACTGTCTGCTCCATTTTTTTGGCACAGGAGATTTATGGTACACTGATTGTATCAGCTAATGTACCATGAAAGCTAACATGAAATATAGAGGCATCTACAGTATAAATGTATATATAGACACAACTATGAATACCTTGAAAAGTTATTGCATAACTAAATATCAAAGAAAGGTCCATCTGCAAACAATTTATGTTTGAGCTACAGCTTCTGAGACATTTGCAATGGCTTTAAAGCAGCTGGTTCATTATTTTTTGTAGATGTATGAAATCAGTTTCCTTATGTTCATACATTTTGGGACCACTGTATACCAATGCTTAATCAAATGATTGATTTAAGTCCTAATATGGGGTACCATAAAATATGTCAGGTAACAGTGGCCCTTTTGTGACTTTGGCACTGTAGTACAGTTAAACTTTCCACCATCTCTTGTGTTTAACTCCGTATTATTCTGAAATATGTAACCCGCCTGTTAGCCCACTTTCACAAATGGATAATGAAGACAAATGGATGAATGAAATGGGATTTGTAGCATATATTGACAACTGGTGACTGATTTATGTGCAAATCTGCTATGTACAAGTCTAGTTGTTAATGTGGTTTGGGGAAACGCCTGTTGTGTTGTTTAGAATCAGGTACAAGCGAGCATGAGTCCTCAATTGGCTTACCATAGAGACCCATAAATCAAATCCTATTCCCGCCTGAGTGCTGTAACTTGGCAAAGCCCAACATATTGTTCAAGCCTTAGACAGCAGGCTTATGGGCCCACAGTCCATTCAAATTCCATACAAAACTGGACAACATACTGGATCTACTAAAGCTCTAATCTGATTGGCTGACACCAGTCTACTTCTGGGAATAAGAGTATGCAGGTTTTTTGTTTTTAATCAGTACATAAGGAAGCATCAGTCCATCATTAACGTCATGTTTAAAAGGTTGATGCAATCAGCTTTGGAAATAATTTATTTACTTATTTATTAACACAACATAACCTATTGACTTGACTGTACAATAATCCTGTGGAGGTGTGTGTATGTGTATAAAAAAAGGCTTGACTTGAGCGTGTGTGTGTGCATGTGTGATACTGTCCTTGTTTATGTGTCTATACATATATATAGTTTTCAAGCATATTCTATATGTTTTATGCATTATGTACTGCATATATAGTGTAGTGTTTTATATGCACTAATGTAATTTTAGCATGTTTGTAAAGATGGTAGTTTGGTTTATCTGAACACAGACTGGGAAGCCAGGATAGACAGTCACGGCCGTGTGTTCTATGTGGATCATGTGAACCGCACCACCACGTGGCAGAGACCCAGTCACACAGCCAAGTGCAGTGGTATTCAGAGGTCCAGCTCCACACAGCAGATGGAACAGCTCAACAGGAGGTAAAAACCCAGATACACACTCATGTAATCTCATCTATACTTCTCAGGGCATTAAGTTTGCTTTTATGTGTTTTGTATATATGTATATTTATAGCTTTTGCTTAGATACTGGATATGTAACTGCTGAAATTACATAACTGCCTGCATTGGTGGGCATCTATTAAAGTTATAGTATAGAGTAATGAAATGAGTTACGAGGAACCCAGCTAGCTAAATGTTACGTGTGCTGGTGAGTCGATTGTGTATGCTGCTGTCCTGCCTCGTTAAAGGATGTTAGTGCAATGGTGTCACCTAGTGGACATATATGTTAAAGCACTAAATATTTGTGAACGTAAAATACTTTACTGACTGTATCAAGCGTAAATAGAGAAGATTCAGAAATGTATGAAATGTATGAATCCTGGACTTGCATCATCTTGCGTCAGATGTGATGCAGAAATTAAAGTGGTACAATGTTGATAATGTGATGATAGTGGTAAATGGACCACAGTTTTATAAGTTTTTTTATCAGTTGTCTGATTTGCATTTGTTGGCTATAAAGAAAATAAGTGCTAAGTATCGAAGCTCTTTGCTAATTGACAGGCATGCAATGAAATGCAATTGCATAAATGACATGAATTCTGCTTGATAAATCAGGGCACACAAAAAGCCTCTCTGACCTCATTTCATAACAAAATAAACAGTACACAAAATCACTGCTATTCTTTTCATGAAGTTCCTTGTTAAAAAATAACCCTTTGTTATGTCAAGCATTTTTACTGTCATTAATATTGGTTGCCATTATCTTTGGCTTAACTTGAAATTAAGCATACAGACAGAAGTGAAACTGATTCACATTCAGAATGTGTATGTATTTGCATTTCTCCTGTAGGCAAAAGATTAATGCTTAATGTTTCAAATTCAGTAATACAAATCCACTGGGGCTCCTGTGATATTTTCTGTAGTCAATTCTGCCTTGTGTAAAGTTGCATTAGCAGTACTGTGTTAGCATGCAGACAAAATGACCATTTTCCCATACAGGTATCAGAACATTCAGAGAACCATGGCCACAGATGATGAACCAACCGGCCGAGCACCTGAAAGAAACAGCAGTACAGAGACAGACAGTGAATCCACACCACAGCCTACAGGTTAGTTTTCCTTCAGATGCTGTTGTTGATAGGAAGAGATTGCATTGTAGCTTGTCAAAGGTCTAGTAAATTAGCAGGCTGGTTGCTAGACAGGAAATTGCCAGTTGTACATTTTTAATTATTTAAATGGGTTTATTTTTTGGATTATTGTTAACACCAGGCACACCAACATAACAAACATGTAAAAATATGTTTTGTCTATAAACAAACTAGTGTTATAGTTGCATTAAAATTGCATTGGTTTGAATTTCTGAGAAATCAGGTGTGATTTGTGTAACTGTGATGTTTGTAGATCAGAGAAGAGAGAGTTCTTCATGTCCAGTGAATAATCAGAATGTCACATTGCTGCTCCAGTGTCCTGCAGTAAAGTTTGTCACCCACCCAGAATTCTTCACTGTCCTCCATGCTAACTATGTAAGTCACTGTGAGACACACACTATCTCAACAAAGGAGATAGATAACAGACCCTTAAGTATACATGTACACACTTTTACAAAGTGGCAAGTATCATTGCATGTGCCAGTGTTTGAGCTCTCATAAATGTCTTTATTCTATATCAAGCTGTTTAATGCAGCATCACGTACAAAGACGTGTATAAAGTCTTGATGGAATATTCATACTTCATTATACTGAAGCCTCATCTGTTGTGCCTCTTTATTTACTTTCTGTTAAACTGTCTCCAGGGGGCATATAGAATGTTTACTAACAGCACCTGCCTGAAGCACATGGTTCTGAAAGTCCGGCGAGATGCACGCAACTTTGAGCGATATCAACATAACCGTGACCTTGTCGCTTTCCTCAACAAATTCGCTGACACTCATCTGGAGCTCCCCAGAGGCTGGGAGATCAAAACAGACCCGCAGGGCAAGGTGAGCGCTTTCAGACATATATAATGTCACAAGTTTATAGCCACAGATATCTTACCACAGTTTACAATTTAATTTATTACCACACTTCTCTTTAAATTCCCTTCATTGGCCTGATTGGTCAATCGTGGCATTCTGTGGTCTGATGTATTATTATATTGACCACTAAAGTGTATCACTGACTGTTATATTATAATACATAATACAATCATTTTAACTGGCATCAATATTTCATGTCCTTATTAACCAATACACCTCCTTAAAGTAATACAGTACCCGATTGGTTTGTCTCTGAGCTTTTGTTCATTGTCACATGGCTACATGACTGTATATGATGTGCCTGTATATGTTATCTTTTACCTGTTTATTTAACAAAGCGTGAAAGACTTTGCTTTGTTAATTAAACAAAGCAGGTTTAGTGTTTATAAAAAAGATTTAGTTGTGTTAACATTTGCGTGATATCAGCCTGCTTGGACATCTTGTGTTTTTTGGCTCTGATAGTCGTTCTTTGTGGACCACAACAATCGTGCAACGACCTTCATTGACCCCAGAATTCCCCTTCAGAGCGGCCGACTGCCCAGCCACCTCACACACCGGCAACACTTACAAAGACTTCGCAGCTATAGTGCTGGAGAGGTACAAACATATCATGTCAAAGCTTAAATATATCAGTCAGGCACTTACATTATGGTAATGATGTCCCTTATGTAATTTTGCATTAACTCAGGCATCTGAGGTCTCCCGCAGCAGAGGATCATCGCTGGTCATCAGACCTGGAAATGGTCTGTTAGCTGCCATCAGGAGTCAATATCAGTCTGATTCGGTGCCTCTGGGTTAGTCATACCTGTGTCATACCTTTTTATACCTGTGACCTTTTTGCTACAGTTTATCAATTGACTTACTGCTACAATATTGCTTGGGTACATACCACTCACATTTTCCTTATAAGGCCTGTGGTTTGCTTTTCTGTTTAATGATACCAAAATTTAATTAATTTAGTTTTTCATATGCCTATGTTTGTATATTTTTTTCTTTGCAGCTTACAATGATAAGATTGTAGCTTTCCTTCGTCAACCAAACATATTAGACATGCTGCAGGAACGGCAGCCCAGTCTGGCCAGAAATCACATGCTCAGGTGAGTCAAACATCCTATAATCACAGAGTTTGTGTGACGTACACAAACTCAAACACTAATTTGTTGAATTAAGTTGTACCATAACACACAGGCAAAAACTGTTCATTCTGGGAGTTGCCTCTCATTTTGTGACCTTAGCTCTGGCCTTGATGCTTAGGAGTACCTACATATAACACATTCATAGTGGAACCCTTACATTGTGCATTATAGTGTTACATCCATATAGAAAAATATTCATAAAATTCGCCATTTTATTTGCCTAATGGGAAAATTGCTCCGTGTACAGTCTCAAACAGAGCAAATTGCTGTCAGTGAATCACTGTTTGACTTTGTATATACAGTAAGTCATGCGTTATGTCAGGGTCTGTTTCACTGATGTAGCTGGCTGATCATTATCTTAAAAGCATTCCTCAGTTTAGCCTATTACAATTCTATTCAACAAGGTAAGGTGCATTTAAGAACAATTAACAGTCCATGAGATCAGACCTTTCAACAGCCTCTCAGGGTGAAAAACAAAAGCAGCGAGAGTGGAAACATGATATTGCCTGAATGTTTAAATGCCTTTGGTGGTCTTGCCTGTTTTCTGTCAGGGAGAAGATCCATTACATTAGGACAGAGGGTACGCAAGGTGTTGAAAAACTGTCCTGTGATGCAGACTTGGTTATGCTGTTAAGGTATGTTGACTGCAGTTGTCTTGCGTTCAAGAAACATAGAAGAAACAGAAAAAAGCTTAAGAAGGTAATTGTGCATGAGTTTGATCCTTTTTGTTGTCATAACAAATGACAGACCAGAAACATAAGTCAGCGTTATGTGTTTTGGAACATGATTCTTTGTTTTTGATGTGTTGGTGTATTGACACAGGGATTACTCTGACTTACAGTTATTCACATGGGCCAGTAAGCAGAACTAGTTTTAAGTCAGCCTCTCTCAATACACAATAATACATGGTTATACTAGATACTGAGAGTTAATGCTGCAACATGCAGGTCCTTCTCAGAAAATTAGCATATTGTGATAAAGTTCATTATTTTCTGTAATGTACTGATAAACATTAGACTTTCATATATTTTAGATTCATTACAC
>JBAJNP010001963.1:0-43005 GCA_036877545.1 Yasuhikotakia modesta | reverse complement strand
CCCTTTTCTCCGACAACATCTTCATGAAGTGTTATTGGCTACAACAATACATCTCATTCAGTTCTAACATATGTTTACATGTGACTTGATCAACATAACATGTGTTAGCCCTTTTATTTACCCAGGCACTATATCAATATGTTCAATATCTTCAAGTCTTTTGGCACAAGCGTTGGTCTGTGGTGTTTTATTTTCAAGTACAAGGTTTTGCCAAAGGGATTTCTAGGGAACTCAAAGCAGTTGACAAAAATGAGCTTACATCTAGAGAAATAAGTGATAGTCTGGGGCTTCTGTACAGTTGCCATAGTGACAAACCTAAAAGAGACAGAGTTTGCATACTAAGTTTGTATTTAAAGCTATTGTTGAAAACTATGTTAGTAAGGATACTACAAGTTCAAAACTGCACTGTACACTGCAAATCTTACACTGGTTTGCAAATACATACTCTTTTAAACCCTCTATAGTTGCCAGTTCAGCATTTTGTTATGTATTGATGCTTAGCATTGGTGCAACGTCACATCTGTGGGAACCCTGCTGAGCTTTGCCGTTTACTGTAAAACAGAAACAAATTCAGTTCTAAAAATGGCCTCACACACCTCTTCAGGAGGGGTTACAAGAGGGAATGCTGACGACAACACACACTGTGTAGTGCAGGGTCTCAAAGGATTTCTTTCAAATGACCCTCACATGACTGCTACCAGCTCCAGAAAGCTTTTATATGTTCATAGAATGTTTGTACCTGGATTATGTAACCAATGCCCTCAAAACACTGTCTTTATAATCAAAAAAGTGTATTTTGGGGCAGGTACAAAGACTGCTGTATTTCCTTGTGTTTTGTGATTAGTGATTATATGAGATGCCAATACCATGGAAACATGATATATAGAGACACAGTATAAATTCATATATAGACACACCTATAAATACCTTAAAGGCTTTATTGTCTAACTGAGAATCAAATAAAGTGCCATCTGCAAACAACAGATGCTTTAGCTTCAGTTTCTTTGTTGTTTTTACAAAGACTTTTAGCTCAAAAGAGCATTATGTTAGCAGCGCAAGGGTTGCTCTGCTACAGGTATAGTTCATCTCATTAACAATCAAGCTTTCTATATAAATAAATGATACTTGGACATATACCATAGTATATCAAAGGCACAGCTTTCAAACTTCCCACAATCCCTTGTGAAACTCAGTATGATGCTGAAATAGCAACCAGCATATTAGTCCACTTCCACAAATGAATAATGAAAACAAATAGATAGAAATGAGATTTTTAACATATATTGACATCTGTTGACTGATTTATGTGCAAATCTGATATTAATGTGCAGATCTGTTATTAATGTTGTCTGGGAAACGTCGGTTGAGTTGTTGTTCAGAATCAGGCACAGGCAAGTGCGAATCCTCAATTGGTTTACCGCAGAGGTCCATAAATTAAACCTATTCCCCTATGAGAGCTCTAGCTTGGCCAGGCCCAAATGTATCGTTCAGCCTCAGACAGCAGCCCTACAATCCATTTAAATTGCACATGAAACTGGAAAACACATACTGGATCTAGTAAGATCTGATTGGCTGATGACAATATGCTTGTTCATGTTTCTACATATATATGTGGTTTTCAAGCATATAGAATATGCTTTATGCATTTTATATACTGCATATATATTGTGGCATTCTTTATACAGTAATGTAACACATATGCACAAGTATACATTACATCAATCTCTTTGATTTAACATTTTGTTGTCTCAGTTTGAATTGTCTAGCAACACACTCGCCATGAGATTTTATCAGTGTCATTTTAGCATTTAAGTTTATAAAGATATGGCTTGTGTGGCACAGACTGGGAAGCCAGGGTAGACAGTCACGGCCGAGTTTTCTATGTGGATCATGTGAACCGCACCACCACGTGGCAAAAACCCAGTCACACGGCCAAGTGCAGAGGCATTCAGAGGTCCAGCTCCACACACCAGATGGAGCAGCTCAACAGGAGGTGAGAAACCCAGATACACACTCCTATATATTCATCCATACCACTGAATGATATAGTACTTGCTAATATGTTATGCAGTGGCAGGCGTTTGTTTCAGTTCTAGTTGTCCAGTCTAGTAGTGAAATGAATTATAAGGAAACCTGCTACCTAAATATGCTTTGTGCCAACCTGTACTATTAAAGGATGTTTGTTCTGGCTTGTCCTGCGCTATTGAATGATATTTGTGAAATGGTGCCACCTAAAGGACACACAGGTTAAAGCGGTTAGATTTGTCTGTAACAGATGTTAAGTGTAAATAGAGACGATTCAGAATCAATATTACTGTGTAAGGCCCTATGTAAATGTGTAAAACTCTGGATATAATCTGGATATAATCTGTAAAACTCTGGCTATAAAAGTGAAAATGGTATAATGTTGTTAATAATGTAAACCGATAAATGTTGACAACTGTGTGTTGTCTTATTTGAAAAAATAAACAAGCCCTCATTAAATGACATGCATGTGAACACTGCTGAAGAAATCAGGGCACACTGAGAACCTCTTTGCTCTGACCTCATTACCACAATAAATAAACAGTAGAAAACATCACTTATCCTTTAAATGAAGATCTATGTGTTCATCTCAACCCAGGCCCATCTGTATATTTAAGACACAGTTAACAATGTCTTCAGGTAACAGTAGTCGTCCTCTGTTTGTGCTATAGCATTGCAATATATTTAGACAAAGAAGCATACAAACATCATTAAAAGTTAGCTTCAAATCCGTACCAACTTTTAGTTAAATTCATTAAAATATAACATATTGGTGATTGTCTTGCACTACACGTCGCTTACCTCCTGCTATCAAAAGCAAGAATAAAACTACTTTTCATGTTGGATAAACTAAAGAGTAAAATAGTCAGACTCTTTGCCACCAATTTCCAAGGGTCTATAATAGTGATCAGTATTTTACACAGCAGATTACACAGATTACATAGATTAATGTTTCATATTTAGCAATAGCGTCTTCTGTGGTCTCACTGGTCAGATGGGTTAGATGAACAAAGTCTATAAACCAGTGGCGCCACTGGTGGCTCGAGTCTGTATCTGAACGAGCATTGATTTGTGGGTAGGAATATTTTCTAAAGACCTCTGTGGATTCACTGACTGACCTACATACCCAGTCTCACAGATAAAACCGTGTTTGGTCATTTTTTTTGTTTAGAAAAAGTCACTTGCTATAATATAGGAAGAACTTTGACACTCCTACTGTTTTATAAATAATGGGAATTTGTAAATCGTGGTTAATGAATCAATAAGAGGTCAAGAGTGTGTGCATGTTTATTGACAATATTGATGTAAGATAAAGGCTGTGTTTTCTGTAGCCTATTCAGTTTGAATTGTGTACAGTTGTATTGGCGGTATACATGTAGTGTTGCCCAGCAGGCACAGTGATCATTTCTCCATGCAGGTATCAGAACATTCAGAGAACCATGGCCACAGATGATGAACCAGTTGGCCGCGTATCTGACAGAAACAGCAGTGCAGACACAGAGAGTGAATCTACACCACAGCCTGCAGGTTGGCTTCCCTTCGGATGGTGTTGTTGGGATGAGATTGCATTGCTGCATGCCCAGTTCAGAACTCTAGTGGAGTAAACAGACTGCCTGCCAGCCATGAGATTACCTGTTGTACATTTTATATTTTAAAATGACTGATACTTTTTGTGTATCTACTTTTTATCTTTTAATTCTTATTGTTAGTTGTAGCCTTAGTCATTCTCTTCTTCCTCCTCTTCTTATTTTTATTGTTATATACACACAGAACATCTAAAATGTTGTGAAGGGAATGTGCTTGTCTGTACCCAAGCTTTACCCAAATTGCATTTGTTCTCGTATATAAGAATTCAGATGTCTTCATATTAAACTCTGATGCTTGTAGATCAGAGAAGAGAAGGTTCTTCATCTCCAGTGAATAATCAGATTGTCACACTGCTGCTCCAGTGTCCTGCAGTGAAGTTTATCACCCACCCAGAATTCTTCACTGTCCTCCATGCTAACTATGTAAGTCACAGTGAGACCAACAAGCAGTTTTGTGTCTTCATGTTTATAAGTGTACTTCACATTTAATGCAATACAGTCTCAGACTATTTGTTTGTAATGCACTAGGAAAGCTAGTACTAGTGCTGGTTATCTAACTAGTTTCAGCAGTAAACTGTAGGTTCAGTTAGTCACTTCGGTTGAAGGGGTGATATTGATTCATCCATTTGCAGATTCACTCTTATTGATTCAATAAGCTTTCTTGGTGTCCTATTATTGCAAAGGAGACGGATAACAGACCTTAACAAGTCCAGCAGAGACAGAAGTGTATATGTGAGGATGATTGATTTTGTCTGTCCACGTTTAATGCATGTACTACTTGGTTGTCTACTTCCACACACCTTTACAATGAGGCAAAGATTATTATATGTGCCAGTGTTGAAGCTTATATTGAACTGTCACATACAAAGAAGTATTAATTTAACAGTCATCATTTTATGCATAATTCTCATTTATTTTCTGATGAACTCTTGTCCTCAGGGGGCATATAGAATGTTTACTAACAGCACCTGCCTGAAGCACATGGTTCTGAAAATACGGAGAGACGCACGCAACTTTGAGAGGTATCAACACAACCGTGACCTTGTCTCTTTCCTCAACAAATTCGCTGACACTCATCTGGAGCTCCCTAGAGGCTGGGAGATCAAAACAGACCCGCAAGGCAAGGTGAGTGCTTTTAAACATGCATAATAGCACAAGTCTTTGGCCTTAGATATTGTGTTGCAACTTACAATGTTTACATACATGTAAACATTAGACTTATGTATTGTCACTGCTCTGTAGAAATCATTTGATTGGCCTAATTAGTCAGAATAGCATTCTGCAGTCATATATTTTATTATAATGACCACTAAAAGGTATAATTGACGATTATACTGTTATATATAATGAAGTTATTTCAACTCACATCAATATTTCATGTTCATTTATTTACTTGGCGTGTGGCCATCTAAAGAGCAGGATAATGAACACTTACTGTAGTCACTCATTATCACAAAATAAACCCCTTTGAAGTGATTCAGCACCTGTTTCATTTGTTTCTGAGGTTTCCATCACTTTGTCCATAAACACATGACCATATATAACATAACTTTATATGTTAAGCTGCTCGTTTGTTTATTTAAATGGATAATTCACCCTAAAATTGTTTATCATACCACCCTATTCTATATATTCTATATAGGTCACATATAGGCACATATAGGTCTAGTGACATTGAATTCAAGTTCAATAGGAAAAATCTATTTTTGGGTGGACTATCATTTTAACAATGCTTGAAAGACTATTTGAGTGTTTATCAAAAGATTTAGTTGTGTTTGCATTTAGGTAATGTCAGCACACTTGGACTTATTTTTTTTCTCTGACAGACATTTTTTGTGGACCACAACAATCGTGCAACGACCTTCATTGATCCCAGAATTCCCCTTCAGAGCGGCCGACTGCCCATCCACCTCACACACCGACAACACTTACAAAGACTACGCAGTTATAGTGCTGGAGAGGTACAAACACAGTAGTTTCAATAGTAGACAATTTCATAATCTACATTTATTTTATCTCATTTTATCTCATGATATTTTTATCTCAGGCATCTGAGGTGTCCCGCAGCAGAGGGGCATCGCTGGTCAGCAGACCTGGAAATGTTGTAGTAGCTTCTATCAGGAGTCAATACCAGCCTGATTCAGTGCCTCAGGGTTAGTCAACACAGGAACAAACCTTGTTTTCCTGCTGATGGTGACTGAAGAATCAGTCAAACAACATTCATAAGAGACATTACAGCATACTTCATATTAATTACTGGGGTGATAGCAATGCCCAGGTAACTACCCAGCCAGAACAGAGGAGCAAATGGATAGTAACAAGTCCTTGGCAACATCATGATACAGATTACATTATACTATGTACACAGATATACACAGTATAACTTGAATACACTTCAAGGAACTTTGCATAAGCATTTTCTACCAAAAGCAGAAATATAAATGTTTAAATAAATAAATGTTTAATACCACACAAACAATTAAATAATTCAATTGGTCATATGCATTCAGTGAGCTTTCAAGAACTACATTTGACATATTTTACTCATTTCTTTGTATATTTGTTTACAGCTTACAATGATAAGATTGTGGCTTTCCTTCGTCAACCAAACATATTAGACATGCTGCAAGAACGGCAGCCCAGTCTGGCCAGAAATCACACGCTCAGGTGAGACACAAGTTTGCACAATCATAGACATACAGAAACTGAAACACTATATTGTTGAATCATGTTGCAGTGCTTATTGACCACTTGAGAACCTTTTATCAAACCACCTTAACACACTATCAAGACTGTTGCATTCTGGGAGATGACTCTTATTTTAGTTTTCATGGTCTGGCCTTGAAGTTTAGGAGAACAGACATAGGCCCATAATACATTTAAACATCACAGTCCCTCTATAATGTCCCTCCTGACAAAATTATCAATATGATTTGTCAGAATAGGACAAGCTACAGTCTGACGCAGTAAGACATCAAAAAAGCATTTTTCTGGCATTGAATCAGCATTTGTCTTTGCACATACAGTAAGTCATGTGTTATGTCAGGGTCTATTTCACTAATGTTGCAGTCTGATCATTATCTTAAAAGCTTTCCTCAGTTTAGCCTCTTGTAATTCCATTCAACAAAAATGCTTTACTGTTACATTTAAGAACAACTAACAGTCCAGGAGATCAGACCTTTCAACAGCCTCAGGATGGAAAATAAAAGCAACGAGAATGGAAACCTGATATTGCTTGAAAGTTTCAATGTTTTTGGTGGTCTCCTCTCCTGTTTTCCATCAGGGAGAAGATTCATTACATCAGGACTGAGGGTCAACAAGGTGTTGAAAAACTGTCCTGCGACGCAGACCTGGTTATGCTGTTAAGGTATGTTGACTGCAGTTGTCATCCGTTCTAGAGAAACACAGCAAAGCTTAAGGCGCCAATTGCGCATGAGTTTAATGCTTTTTGTCAGTGTAACAAACAGCAAACCAGACATGATAGTCAGTGTTTTTGAACATAATTCTTTGTCTTTGATGTGGTGCTGTGTTTTGACACTGGGATTTCTCCTCAAAGAGTCTGAGTCTTACAGCTCACCCACATGGACCAGCAGGCATGACTGACCTAAAACAGAATATTATAGGCTTTATATAGTCAGCCTCCCCCAACACACACAGTTATACTACATGAAATTCTGTTGTCTAAAAAAATCTGTTGTCTAAAAGGTTGTTTTTCACTGAATGTTTTCTCTGCTGTTGCCCTCAAATATCATTCACACTTACAGTATGTACCTATATTCATATCCAGCATAAGACACACAAAACAAGGTTTTTGGACATAATTTATGCAAAATGTAATGGGTGCTGTGTCTCATTACTAAGCTGTGGGTGTGTAATCATGTTACTCTTCAATCATCCCTTTCTTATGCAGCCTGTTTGAGGAGGACATCATGTCCTTCATTCCATCTCACTCCTTCCATCCCGGCCTCAGCTTCTCTCCACGCTGCTCTCCTGGTTCCTCACCACAAAGCTCTCCTGGTACGACCATATTTTTCCAAAAATATGGAAATGATGGAAATTATTTCCAATGCTTGAAAATCATTGATTGTTTAAAGGGAATTTCATGTATCATGTATTTACTTTTTCTTGTTTATAATGAAGAAAAAGACCAAAACATTTTTTTAGGAGTCAGCTTGCACAGTTGATGCCCTCAAAGCTAAAAGACAGATTTTTGAAAACAAACCGTAACCAGGAAGTTCACAAGCTGAAGACAAAGTCCAGACACCAGCTAAACATCTTTTCTCCATAATATTATCTTACAGTCTAGGTTACTTTTTGTCTGAATTACAAACACTCATATGTTGGCTTCTCAGACTGACTCTTATTTAAATTTCCATTAAAATCTCTGTGGAAACTTGAGCCGGTCTCTTGTGTATAGCTGTGCGTGCCAAAACACAACAGAGCTCTTGTCTTAACACAGTGAGAGCAATCATTCTCCACATCAAATCTTACAGTGAACCACGACGTTGCTTCTTGCCACGTATTTGTGGTCACAATTTAGCCAACCAGCCACTTCCCCTGTGCTGAAACAAATCACTTGTGTTTTTGGGCATTCCTCTTGGCAGGACATATTTGTTGATTATATACACTCGCACACCAGGGAGACATGATTTAAAACTACTTAATTTTGTGGCGGCGATGCCCCACTGTGCCACACAGAATCTAATGCGTCTGTATGAAGTTGAGAAAGCTAGAGTTTGATGTGAATTGGGACGTTGACTAAAAAAGGCTCCTAGTACTGAATACATTAATACATAAGACATTATTTCCCTGCTCCATTTCCGTTGTTGTTTTCACATCAAGGGTTTTAGATGTTGTAGACATGTTGTAGGAAATCATATAAAATGTATTTTTGGTTTCAATAAAACCGCCTTTACTTTTTATTTATTCCAAAACACTTCATATCATTTGAATATGTGTAATATAGGAGCAACAACATAACAGATGCTTAGATAGCCCTTAAAAATAGGTTTGATAGATTCACATAGACAACATTGTTAGTCCCAGAAGGCATTACATTCTGTTGAAATAGACAGATATTATGCAGATTATTAAGTGGATGGATTGATTTTTACCGACCAGTTTGGAGTTTAACCTGCTCAAACCTTTGACTAGATCAACTTTAATGTTTAAAAATTATTTTATAAAATGACATTTTATGTAAAGCATTCAATTGACCAAGAGAGCCTATTTTTCAGAATGATTTTAAATGAGTAACTAACCTGTCTGGATTCTATCCCCCTTTTACTTTATGTATGTGTGTATTTTGACAGGCTTGCAAAGGGCCAGAGCCCCCGCTCCATACCGCAGAGACTTTGAGGCGAAACTTCGCAACTTTTACAGGAAGTTGGAGGCAAAAGGCTATGGCCAGGGGCCAGGAAAAATTAAGTATGTTTTTTGTGTCTGTGTGTTTTAAATTAAATGTGTAGAAGGCAGAAAAGAGAAATAAGCAGAGCCCCTTTTCGTATACAAATGCACATGGGATTTTTAATTTTATTACAATAGTGTATTGTAATGCCTACCAGTTGACTTTGGAATAAAAAAATCAAGCCACCAAAATTACCCACCATTTTACTTTAATTTGAAACATGTAACAACTGTGAAATAAGAACAGTGAACAGGGACGTAAAATGACATTGATTTTGATATATTGTCATTTAATGAAATAGGCTAATAGTCAGAAGGGAACATTTACTGGAAGGTACTTTCAATCAAGTGATGGCCTATTCCCGCAAGGAGCTACAGAGGAACAAGCTGTACATCACCTTCGTGGGAGAGGAAGGGTAAGTCCACTGTGTGACTGAGTGTCTTTAAAGTTTCTACAACTTACAACATCAGATGAAATGTTCCCCCACAACAAATACAACTCAGTCTAATGTGTTTCCAGCATCAAACAGATTGTTACCAGACAGACTATTTTTACAGTGTAGACCAGGAGAAAGAGACCGCAAGGGCTGAGGCAACATTTGGAACAAGGCCATTGTTTGGTTTATTGGTTTGCATTACACAAAACATTTCAACATTGAACACAAAAATAGATTAGAAATGTTACAAGACAATACAAAGACTTCACACCAAACCACATATGTATCACTTCTTAATAATTTCAAATGCATTAAAAAAGGTGATTTATCAATGAACAGAATCTGCAGGTTGTCAGAGTTATTTGGGAAGAGATTAGATACCTCAGAAACTGAGGTTGAGGAGTTTAGATAAAATAAAAATGTATATTAACTTGCTGTTACTTTTGCTAAGTTTATAGGTTCCAACATTCATCACATACATGCAGATTTTAATTACAATTCTAAGAGTTAACACAATGTTTTTATGTTCTTTACAGTTTGGACTACAGTGGCCCATCGCGGGAATTCTTCTTCCTGTTGTCTCAGGAGTTGTTTAATCCGTATTACGGTCTGTTCGAATACTCGGCCAATGACACATATACTGTTCAGATTAGCCCCATGTCTGCATTTGTGGAGAACCATCTAGAATGGTAAGAATTGTTTTCGGTCACTATCATTCTCTCTTTATCCCTAATTATCCTTAGTCTTGGAATGTTTTTGAAGTTCAGCTTTGTAGTTTACCCCTCATGTGGCGTGTGGTTGAGGAATTGCACGACGATTGGTCAGATCTGAAGAATAGCATGGAGTGATGGTCACGCTAGCTGTTTGTGTTGTCTTCCATTACAGCATTTTGACTGACAGGGAAAACAGCACTTTTGTTGTGTAAATTATAGTGTTATAAGACTAAATGCAAAAAACATTCTTATGGTTTCCCTTGAACTTTATCCAAACAGAATAAATCAGTGTTAATTGAATTTATGTGCTTAAGTCAGGCTCAAATCAGGAAAAAACATACCAATCCCACATTCTCATTGTTTATCTACGAAGAAAGGTTACGGAAAGGTTGTGTGAAAATGACTTGGCAAATACAGGAAATGTATCACAGTTAGTCTAACTTTTAGATAGCATGCCCACAGACCAATGGTAATATGATTAGCTAGGTTTGTTTTGCATCCATTATGGTGAACAAGCAGAGCTGTTTGTTTTGGTTTGTTTTGCAAAAAAGTCCACATTATTTGTACATTCTTTCCTGGGTCATTTTTTACCAGAATGAGATGCTTTAAGAGTACCAGACTTCATGCTCGTAGTCAAAAGTCTTATGCTAATAATCAAAGTATCATTATGTGAAAATATATAGTAGAGCATGTACAGAACTACAGAAGTAGTTTAGTTATTGGTATTATATTGTATTTTATTTTATTATATTATTATATATTGATGTTTCCTCACAGGTTCCGTTTCAGTGGCCGATTATTGGGACTGGCTTTGATTCACCAGTATCTGTTAGATGCTTTCTTCACTCGTCCTTTCTACAAGGCTCTGCTAAGATTGTGAGTCTTATTGGTTCTTTGACATTATGATGTCACAAGAATGATTGAAATTATGACTTCTGATTGGACGCATATTTATGGTGTGTAGGGTGACAGATCTGAGTGATTTGGAATACCTGGATGAGGAGTTCCACCAGAGCTTACAGTGGATGAAGGACAACGATATCACTGATATCCTGGACCTGACCTTTACTGTGAATGAGGAGGTCTTTGGACAGGTGATGTTTTGGGTCCATCCCCCAATTAATGCCATTCAACACCACATGTCCTTGATGTTAATACATCAAAGTCAACCCACATTTAGCATCAATCTGAAACACCTTAAAGTATATAACAGAAATTGTAGGATGGATCAGTATGTGTACTTATTTTAACTATAATTTGACTTGGCAGAGTCCTTATAAGAAAGTCTTTGCACTCTATTGCCATCTTTGCAACAACTCCAGGCAGCATTTTCCCAAGACAGATATCTCTAAACTCACTGACTAAGGTCATTAAAACAATAACTAAGTAATTCAATAACTACAGTGAACATATTGAGCATTGCACTTTCCACCATTCATAGAAGCAGAACTGTGGCATCTTCTTCATTCTATAATCTTTGCTATTAGTCAAATACTTCTAATGGCTGTTACAGTCATTTATGTTGTTTGACCTCTTCCACTCTGTTCACAGGTGACAGAAAGAGAACTCAAGTCAGGGGGCACCAATATTCAGGTTACAGAGAAGAACAAGAAGGAGTATATTGAGCGCATGGCCAGATGGAGGGTGGAGAGAGGAGTGGTGCAGCAGACAGAAGCTCTTGTGAGAGGTTTCTATGAGGTGTGTTAGGTTGATCGGTGCTTGTCAGTCTACAGTAACCGTTTATACACTTTTGATTGGTTTCCTGTCAGAATGAATACGATTTGCCATCTTGTTTTCTTGCTGGTTAGTACCGATCTAGTCCTGGTATAGTTTAATATAGTCTTTCTGTAGTCTTAGTCTTACTACAGTTCCCCTGACAAAGCTGGTTGACTAAAGAAACTTCTTGGCTAGACTAGTTAAGAGGCATGTTTGCTTTTCTTTTAGTGGTTTTAATTGTCAAAAATAAACCACTTTGTTTGTGTGCTTTAATGCAGGTGGTAGACTCTCGTCTGGTTTCAGTGTTTGACGCTCGTGAGCTGGAGTTGGTAATCGCAGGAACAGCCGAGATCGATTTGAGTGACTGGAGATCCAACACAGAATATAGAGGAGGTAAAAGAAGACTTGACTAAAGATCATCTCCTAAGATTAATTTCTAAGACTCCTAAGATTTAAAGACATTCATTGTCCTAAGATGTTCAGATTTCTTAGTAGAATATAAGATAAACTTGAAGCATGTTCTGATTTTGACCTGCTCATCTGATCCAAGTTGTTGCTTAAACTCTTTATTTGCTCAATGTGACGTAGTTTCATTCTGAAGACCTCTGCTGTGAATTGCAGTTGAGGATTTGTAGGAGCAATAAGATTTTATCCCCAAACCATTGCCAAAATAAGTATCCCATCTGTTTACATTAAAGATCATTACACAGCGGAACTGTTGACATTGAGAGCATACAGATGAACCCTGTAGAATTTCATAGAACCCTGCAGTTTTATGTTCTCATAGTGTCAAAATGACCTCACTTGAAACTCTGAACACCTTTGTTGACTTTTCTTGCATAGCCCATGATGTGTCAGTTTGAACATTTAGATAGACATCCCTTAAGGGCCTCATACTGGGGATCATTTTCTCTTTTCTTTTCTCTTTCTTTTCTGTCTATCTTGGGCTCAGTTTTATAGTAACCTGCCAACCTGGAGAACATTTTATGGCATTACAGGCACATATCTGAATTGAAGGTGATTTCTAAAGGTTGGCAGTAAAGAATTACTGTTGATGGCATTGGTCCTAAACCGCATGTATAGTACGGAGAGAAGTGTGCGCCAAAATACAGTGGTGCCTATGTAGAACCCTCCAGTCATTTCTATTAGAGTACATGCAGTTAACTGTAGAGAGCAGACAAAGCAGTGCACTAGATTTTGGAAAGGTTTACATTACACTTATTTTTAGGTTACCACGATGGGCACATTGTGATGCGTTGGTTCTGGGCTGCGGTGGAACGCTTTAACAATGAACAGAGGCTGCGTCTGCTGCAGTTCGTAACCGGAACCTCCAGCGTTCCCTACGAGGGTTTTGCAGCGCTGCGCGGTAGCAACGGCCTGCGGCGTTTCTGCATTGAAAAGTGGGGAAAGATCACATCCCTGCCAAGGTACAGTGCAATGGATAACACATTCTGCCTGCAAAATTACCTACATGTGGTAACTGGTAAGGACTGCATAATATATGTGGTAGACGAATGTTAATGTCTATGACCCTATAAAATGGTTTTAAAAAAACATCTCTGGCAAGGAAAAAGTTTATTTTAGCAAGAACACTTGAGTAGGGTGTTTTTCCAGGGTATCACTCTCCATTAGTTGGTCAAACAATGGGGCGAAAGTTGGGCCTTAATATCCTAATCTTGCTTTTTGTTAGCACTAGATAGCCTAGATTCTTTTTTTTCTCACATTCATAAAAAAACATAATACAGGGTACAAAAAGAACAGTACACCAGCATAATGTTATGTGCATGGTCTTTTTACCAGCACATTTTTGTACAGAGTGGTTTACTCTCCTAAATTATTATTTTGCTTACCAGCCTTGGATCTTCCATACTGTTTACAATATGCAAATCAGTCACAATATCAAAATAACCACATTTATTTATGGTATAATGTTACTATTACTATTACTGAATTAAATTACCTGAGATTGTGATGTCATCCTGAAATTCAGATGTCAGACTGAAAAGCTTAAGGGTTAATTTGCATACAGTGTTTCAACCTTGAAATTCCATTTCCTGTGTACTTCTGGCAGACGGATCAAAGCCTGTCTCTGCCTGTGCTAATGCACAGACTCATATTTCTCTGTCAGGGTGAGAACGGCTTTGAATTTGTTATTGTGTGTCCACAGCGTCAGCAGCCAAAGCTAAATAAGGACAATGTGATGGCAAGGCTACAGATGCCTGACTCAGAATTTCACATTGTTTGCTCAAATGAAAATGGTGAACATTTTTGCATTGCCGTTTTAGTATTTAATGTCTTTGATGTGTGAATAAAGAATGTGGAATAGTGACAAGGTGAGTGAAAAAATCCATCCCAGATGCCAAAAACATTGAGAGGAATGCAGACTATGGATCCATCTCAAATCCCACCCTAAGCTCCTGCAGCCCCTTTTCTTTGCTGCAAACTTCGGTGATACCTCATAGACTGTCAGTTAGTGGTCCATAGTAGACCTTGATGTGAGCTTGGCAAAGGGTGCATACTGTCAAGTCTACCTACTGGCTGTAAAAGGAAGCACACATTATAACACTTCTGACACCTAAAATAACAAATGGAACATCCTATGGTCATGTGGTTCGCATGGCATTCACAAGTGGGCCTAAAATAATGTTTTGGTACTACTTCAATATTAAAAGTTAAAGGTTATTATTACAAATCTTTTAAATTCAAAATTAAGAATTTTAACTACTTTTTTGTGCTATGCAGTGTTGTTTTGCCATTGTGGCAACTCCTCCTTATTGACCTTTGACTTTTTGTCTCCTGTAGGGCACACACATGCTTCAACCGCCTAGACCTGCCTCCTTACCCATCATACAGCATGCTGTACGAGAAGCTTCTAACTGCGGTGGAGGAAACCAGTACCTTCGGCCTGGAGTGAAGCCATGCAGGGCATCTATAAGACTTGTTTTTATTATAAAATGCCATTACATTTTGAACACTAAATCCACAAGAGACTTTATAGAGATTTTTAAACAAAATGTACTCTTGATTTGATAAGAATTTTTGTTCAATATGACCTGTTTTCAAAAAGCATGTTTCTGCACTGTATTTGTATTGTGCTAGTCAGTCGTCAGGTAAATATGATGGCAAAACCATGATGTATGCCATAGTGAAAATCAAACTCCAGCCTATTGTATTTATTACAATCTGTTGGTTAAGCATCACTGAAACCACCTTTAAGTTTTTGCAATGCACACCTAACATCTATGACATAAACCAGCTTTACTCACACACACACAACCACAACTTGTGTAATTCCTAATTGTATAAGCTATTCTGTATTTATGTGTGATGTACTATACACTGTGCACTTACACTATACATTGTGTACTTCACCATCTAGGGTATTCATTGTAAGTTTCTTTTACTACACAGGAGCATTCATTGTTTTTCAATTCAAATGCAATGTGTTGTCACTGAAAAACACATTTAGCCCCACCCATTGAGTGCATGTGTTGCATACTAATTCTGTGATTCTGACAAATGTTTTAAACAGTGGTATACTACAGTATGCTAGTTGTCAACCTCATTGGGTTGCATGTTTGATTTAGTTAGCAATGTCCAAATCCAAACATTTCCAAACTAAAACCGAACTTAATCGCCCATTTCTTTTATGACTTAATATCTTTAATAATGTGAATTTAACTAAATTATCTTATTAAACATGGTTGTTTATGGAAAACTTTGTATGTAAACTAGTTATTTATAAAAATGTGTTTAACAAACATATCAATTTCAACAGGAGTCAGTATTTAATTCTATGCATACAGAATATTTGCATACTATGCACACTTTAACTATTTACTGCAGAAATGGTACTAGTGTGATAGTATGCTATTTATTTGTCACTGTGACTCCAGTCCAGCCCAGATAGACTTCTTTACTTACAGTATAGAGGAGTGTAGATGTTAAATGCGACTTCCTGTTACCTCACTTTCCTGATGTTTAAAATGGGAAATACACACAGACACACACTTGACACAGGTGATGTAATAGTCTTCACTCTGTAACCAAATTAGCAACACAAACGCAAAGCTCATCAGACCTGTCTGATGCCAGGGTCAGTGTGCCCCATATCAGAAGTAACTCATTTTATCAGAAACATTTTAACAATGTTTCTGATACTTTCTCTATGGCCTAACTCTTATTGTTACTGTAAAAAGCAGGCTGTCAGTTTTAAATTGAACAGAAATGTCATAAGATTTCTGAGAACCACTGATAATAAAAACAGGTGACCTTATTTCTTAGTTTATTTGATTTTGTAAACGTATGTATTTGTTTTTTCATGTTTTATTTGAAGTAACATTTCTTTTTGATAAATGCAGCTCAACCTCCAATAAATGTAAAGAAAATAATCCCTAGGTGGTCCTTCATCAATGTTTGTTTGACCACTATTAACAGGTCTATAGGGAGCTTCACTTTGAAGGCATGCAGGCTCATATCATGTGTATAATTGTTTTATGTTACATTGGTATTGTCTTAAACAATGGAGCTGACCTGTGAGGTGAATTGGATTAAAAGCATGTTCCTCTGGGGGTCTATTAAACGTGTGTGCTCCCTTCGGCTTTAAACTTAGCTTGTTTGAACATTAATTAGGAAGGTCTGTGGATTATAATGCATACAGTCAAATGAAGCCTTTTAATGGTCGAAAATGAAATTGTAAAATGACCATTTGCTGTTGTAAACTGTTCAGTTGATATTATAATGGTGTATTTATATCATTTTTATTTGCCTGCGATTTTGTATTTTTTGTATACAAGTTAAAAAAATGTGAAAAAAGTTATGAGATTGCATTTGAAATCCCTTTACTTGCAACAAATGTATAATGCTATTTAAAATATGTAAATAGAATGTTTAAGATACTGTAGGTCAGACTATTTTTTCTGACTTTAACATGAACAAACTTAGCTGTTGTTCTTTGCATTTTTGGCTTTTCCTTTGGTCCACACTGTTGTACATACCTGTCAATAAAGAATCACTTTTTAATGTTTTTATATGCACCATATGCGCGTTCAAATGCAGTTGAAACACTAGGGGGCTCCACTCCAGTGTTGTAAAGATTGTTGTTTTTGGAGACTCTGCGCGCATGTTTAACATTACTGGTAAAAAATATACATACATATTTACATATACACATGTAAATTACATATTTATGTCAAGAAAATCTTGTAATATTAGAATCCGAACAATAAAATGTATATGTAAGTAAGGTATGGGGCAAGAATAAGAGTTGAAGCAATGCGAAAAAATATATAATGTCGAATAAATTTGACAGCAAATAAATGATCTAAAAAAATTCGGTTTAGGTTTTCTGTGCAAAGCATACTGTAATGATTATAAAACGTATACAAAAATGCTCATCACAAAAAAGAAAGAGACTAAAGCTGAACCTAAGATGCTTAAAAATGTTTTATATCATCCTTTTTATTTCTTGAGTTTAATTAATTGAATAACCTCGACGTCATACAAGGGGAACCTCTCTGCCCCGCTTGTAAAAGCTCAAACGTCATTGGTGAAAATCCTGTCATTCACATCTTTCACAAGCGCGGATATTCCGCCCACTGGTAAATGTTCAAACGTCATTGGTCAAAAGCGCTGCCTTTCAAATCCGTTACCACGGCAACGCAAGTGAGAGGAGCAGCTTGGCTAGAATCGCGTTGGACTCAAGCAAACGAGTTGTGGAGAGCAGCTCGCGTCATCGCCTGAGCGTTATACCGAGACGTTTGTTGTCCACTTAGGAGGAATTTAAATCTAAAATGAAAGTGTCAGTATTCCAGTTTTTTAATACGTTTCCGTCTTATTTCTAGATAATTGCAGCCAGAGAAACGTTTTAAGTTAAATCGTCCAAGTCACCTGTTGGACTCGGTTTGCAGGTAGAGCAGGTACAGGGGAAACAAAATAACTTTGTAAAGCAGCCGTGATGATTCCCGAATGTCCACGTACTACCGAGTCCAGTCGGTTTCGGTGTGAATCCGGTCAGAACCGCTCCGGGTTACTGCGCGAGATCAGAACCACCATCAGGCGCGAGCCGTTTACCGAGCGCTATGACGTCATCCCGGGCAAGGAACTGGGCAGGTATGATACACGCTAATGTTCATCATAAGTCTTTGTGCAAGTTCTGTCACACGAAGACATGTAATAGGGTGCATGTGTTTTCAATATATTGTTTTCAATATATTTTAATATATTAATTTCTGATTGGCAGTCATTTGGAATAAATCATAATCACATGATCATAAAACAGAATAATTTGATGTCTCTCTGCTTAGATGCCAGGGCTTAGTGTTTTTTAAATCAGTAAGTTATACAGAGCTCAGTATTATTGCTAGGTCTTCCTTTTTCCAATTTTTTCCAACTGTTTCTATTAAGGATATGTACTGCAGGCCAAAAATTGTATGAGCCCTTCTGAAGATTTTGGCATGTGTGCTTCCCTTAGACTTGCAGTGTTTAAACTACCTAAACATTATGTTAGTTGTTGATGCTTAAGATGGCTATTTAATCAGTAGATATTGGAAGTCAAGTGTGAAATGCAAAAAATCACTCTCTTGTATTAGTCACAAGCCAAGCTTTAAAGCACGAAACATCAGCAGGCTATCTGATCCGTTTGTTTGCAAAACACATCAGCATTAATGGATGGAGGTTTGAAAGTGCAGCTGCTTGGATTTCTGCCACCAGTGATACAGTTTAAGCCAAGCGATTTCACCTGAGTAGAAGCTCAAGTGCATGTTTATGTTTCCCAATGGTGAATGCGAATTTTTTGGGATCCCAGGGATGTGATTGGTTGCTCAAGCTGTTTCTATTTTGATGGCTTTGGACATGTGGAGAAGCTTTTTCACTTCATTGTGCATTTCAGAGGCTGCCAATAACATTGAGATGATTATTCACTCAGTTTCAGTGGATAGCAATGTAAGCCCAGATGCTGCCATTTACTGTAGTCTAGTTAGCCTAAATTTATGTAGCCATATGATAAAAAAAGAATAGGCAGGTTGCTGGATTTGTTGTCCCACAGTACATTAAGAAACTGAGTATATATCATTGACGGTTAGTGTGGTAGTTTTGTTAGATCTAATGTGTGGTTAGAGGACATTTGTGTTAGCAGTTGTCATAATTCACACCCAAGCAAAGCCAAAGGAGATGTGCTTATTTAGCAGACCATAAACACCATTTAAGCTGCAATTATTTTAGCAATTACAGTAAGCAGGTTAAACCCTTATGTTTTACAAATCGTTTGTAAGCGCTTGTGGAAAATTATGCACTCGCGTTTAGAATCATCCACTTATATATTTATAAATGAGGTCAGGCTGTAATTCTGTTTGGCCTAGAATTATAGAGTTTTGGCATATTAACAAATTTACTGTATGCTAGATGTTCAAGGTTAAGGTCAAGGGTAAAGTTTATTAAAGGCCCAAAAGGCAATTTTAATTTAATGCAATTTGCAAATTAAAAGAAAGAACATATAAAGAAACAAATAAAGTTCAACAAATATAGGCTGTGCATACTTAACAAGCTTAAAATATGCTTACTACATGCTGCACTATATACTCTAAATACAATACTTTATATATCTTCATGCACTTTTTATGCACTATATAACTTCATAAACTTTGAGAAGGTCTTTTGCTGTGATGTGTCTCCATATTGAGCATGAGGTGAAATTGGAGCAGTCCTGTGGTTTCCAGATGCTCAAATGCGGATAATTGTAGGGCTGCTACACTGCATTCTTTTGCCACTGTGCTTTGGGAACACCCAGTCCTGCCCGATCAGAACCAGTACTTTACCATTGTGTGTGGACACAGGCCAAGTGCTTTAGATCAACAAATGCCTTCACATTGCGTTTATAGGGGCACACACTGCACGCTGCAGATTAAGCCTTAGATATTTGATGGGCAGAGTTCCATGTAAAACGAGAAGTGTAATTTGTGTTCAAGACACTTTATCCTCTTGCCTGTGACCTAACAAGTTTCTTAATAGTTTCCTTGTCAAATAAGGCTGAAATATTTTAAATGTCAATATTTTTTCAGTGATCATTTTTAAAGCTTTGTTACCTTTTTAAAGTTTGGCTGGTTAGGTTTACAGTGTACCACCATATGGATGAATGACAACACACACAGTCTCACTGTAACCTTAACCAGCATGTCATCAGCTGACAATTTCTCAGCCATTTTAAATCTCAGGGGTCTATTGACCAGCCACCATCTCCACTTGACTTTTGTGTGATTGCCGGATGTGTGGATTTTGCGCCGCAGGACTTTCCCATCACTTTATATGAGAGCAGTTTTTCCCGTTCTTCTGACAGCAGAGCGGGATGTCATGACATCATTGCTGTGCCATTCATGTTGTATGGGAGTGAGATCCCAGTGGAAACATCTGTTGTGTACCATGGTAACTGGGAGAGGGTGACTGGTGGGGGGTGGCGTCTGCATCATCTGAAAGCCAAGTCTCCCCTTTTTGGGGTGAAGTGTCAGAAAGAGGCAATGATGGTCTAGGGCAAAGTGCCAGTGCAAATTTCCTGTTCTTGACAGCCTGAATGTTGATTTAACTGAATTTACAGCTGCACAGACAAGACCAACATTTTAATGTTTTTGCATAACTTATAAATATAATAGAAATACATTTACATATTGACAAAACGGAACTTGCTACTATTGGAGCTGTCATGACTTATCAGTGATGTTGCTATGGCAACCATCACTATTACTATTGATCATAAATGGGACTGGATGAGTTTTAAACCATAGGCTGTAAATTGTTCAATCATGTGACTTTAATTTTTCCAGTGATCTGATATATAGTTTTTGCCTTGTAGACAGTTTAATGGACAGGAAACAAATGCCATAAATTAAGAGTGGGACCCTACAGTAGACACTAGTAAAACATCAACCCTTAAGTAGTTTTTGGCACCTTAAGACAACATTGTGGCAACATGTTTTTAAACCATTTTCAGAAGAAAATGTGAAAAGAAAAAGCAGAATGTATAATTATTTTAAGCATTTTGCATTCAGAGTGCATTAGTGTATTTAAATGCCTTTTAAAGCCACAGCCCAAAAGAGGGTAATGAACTTTGTCAGAATACATCATTTATTTGTCTCCTTGGAGGCATGGCAGGCAAACCAGATCTGTTTTCTTTAAATGACTACTGTTTAACAAAGAGCGAGGTGCTGAAAGGATGCAGTCAGGTCTGCGTACAGGCTTACAGATGAGGTAATGCCCTTTCCTAAGATATTTAGAAAAATCTGTCGTTATTTAGAAAAACAGGAGCCCCTCATTCTTTTCTAGGGTCACAGACGCAAAGTAAACAGGCCTCTGCTTTTAGCCCTGGAGTATTTTTCATCATTCTGTGAACACGCATGCACTGCTGGGAGCTTTTAGTTATACCTCGTTTTCGTTCCCCGCTTTTAAGTGCTTTTGTACCCATCAAACAGGCCATGACTAAAAAAATTACCCTAGCACTCTTTATATGCCTATTGCTGATTAATGCTGTTTGCAGAAAACCAGCACTTTCCCCCAAGATGCCTTAATAACAATAACATATGAAACAATAAAATATGACAGAGCAGTAAAATATAGTGTTAATTGGCTTAAAGTACACTGGAAAAACGACAGTGTTAGTCTATAAAACTTTATATATATCATTTGTGGGATTCAAGTTTTGCATCCATATACAGTAAACATTTAATTGGTTAAGGGGTGGGCGCCTGTTTTCCCAATACATGAAGCTTGGAGGTCCTTGGATTACATTTACCAGTTTTAAGAATTGTCCAACTATATTAAGAGAGCTTGGACTGAATGAACTCTTGTAGCATTGTCTCTTATTAACTACATTGTCAACAGCTTGCTTTTTCATCGGCATGAATACAATATACCTTATTATACCATATATTAATGTTCTGTAATACAGTCTTTCTACGTATGGTAAATGTGTCAGACTGCTGCTTTGTAGCTGTCGCTTAAATAGTCCTTGTCAGTTCGTTCATGGCACCTAAATTCCATCTGTCAGCATTCATAAAGTTTGCCACAAGACATTGTGACCTCATGACCTTCTTTACTCCAGAGAAGAGGTTAAGGTTTGTAAGATGATCTAAAGGCTCAGAAAGGGCTTCTGTACCCCTGCAAAGGTTCCATACCTGCAACCAAAATAAAACCTAAATGATTGACTTGCACATTCAGAACTTGACAATAGGCCTGCTTTTGCTAAAGCGACAACACAATGTTTTTATCATAAGGTCACAATGTGATACATTTCTGTTTTTCGTTTTAATTGAACAAACTACAAGCAATTCTAAAAGTCTGTAAACCAGCCTCCAAATTGTCTTTTTGTCTGACAATATAAGTCATATACCCAAACAGAGAGACTATCTGGTCTAGATGTGGCCACTTTTATATAAACTGTGACCCTGGCGTCAACTCTAGACCTGCCCGCATGAAAGCCGTTGCACTCTGGGTGTTGTCTGTGTGAGGCCACAGCCTCTGGAAATGGGCTGACATGGTTGTAGCCTGCAGCACTTTTTTTTAAAGGCACTGAAGTCTCCAGCTTCAAATCACAGTCTTTCCATCGTCTTCAGTCCTCAGTCAAAGGCCCTCAACTTTGGTTAACCGCAGAGCAACTTTTTCAGTGCTGTATAATAATAGAAGTCACATTTGACAAAACATCTGTACCACATCACGACAAACAAGACCCAAAAACAATCATGGTAAATTTTATTTGTAAATCATGCTCACATTGAGAACTTGTCACGATTAGTTACAGACTTTTAGAGTTCCTGTAGCTCAATTGGTAGAGCATTGTGCTAGCAATGGTTTTGGGTTCGATTCCCAGGGAACACACATGTTGATAAATTCTATACCTTTGTAGTATTTGCTTCTTTGGAGAAAAGCATCTGCCAAATGCATACATACAAATGACTCGTGACATCCATTTAAGTTTACAAAAACAAAAGTATTCCGAGTATTCCACCTCAAAGCAGCATTACTCACTGCAAGGAAACATGGAATTTCCAAAGCTGCTGTTGTGCTTTGATTTGATTGGCTCACTGTAGGCCTCTATTGTGGCACATATTATGTGTGGAGATTAGAGCATTCCCTCATATTTTTAAATAGCCAGTTTTGAGCAGCGGGGGTACCGGATTAACACAAAACTCTGGAAATGAAGATGTGCCAAATCTGTGGAGTCAAGGTCAGTTAAAGCCTGTTAGAGCTTCAAAAGAGCAGAAGGTGCTTTAGTATTTCTGAATCAGTTTCACCCAAATCGATTATGGACCATTGGTTCTTTATGAATGATGGCTTTAATTAAGTCATGGGATACTGGGATAACTGATGGGATGGAAGGGAACACTTGGAGCAATTTTGGCATTTAATAGACTTAACAAAGTTGAGAAGTTACAAAGACTTGATATATAACCTGTTGAGAGAGAAAAGGGTTAAAATTTGTTAAATTACACCGCCCATATTTGCCAGATTAATCTATTGAGTACTTGATAAATATAAACTAGCACTGGCAAAAGCTAAACATGTCTCAAAACATTTCCAGTGTTTTTGCATGTATACCACATGTGCCTCAACACATTTCGCAGAGGCTGGAATGACCTTCAGAATGAGAGGTTCTTTCTTTGAGAATGAGGTTTAAAAGTGATTCTGTAATTGAGATTTGATAATTGATAATTTACATATTTAGTCACATGAATTATGGGGATGATGGCAACATCTTCACACTGATGGGATGTTTCTGTCATGCATTTCATGGTTCTGTTAGGTCACATCTCTTATGACCAAATGAAATGTTTTGCTGTGCACACAGATTTAATGGGCCCTGCGCAGAACAAAGCAAAGACATTTTTTGCACCCTGTTAATCTCCACATTTTCATAGGAAATTTGAGAAAGCAGTCACAGCTGTTTGTTGTAAATCTGTCCTGAACAGAATGGGGTTGAAAATAATGGTAGCCTCCTTTTGAAGGCCATTCTGAACCCCATGACCCTTACATGGGCTCAGCATGTGCCCTGTAAGGATACCTGCAGGCCTGAGGTATACAAGCAAATACAAGCTACAGATGGTTCATGATGGTTGGCTAGTCACCCAAATGCCAACTGTTGCTGTTTAGCTTTGGCATTTAATGCTTTTCTTGGAAAGTCTTTAAATTCAATAAAGGTGCTGCGCCTATATTTCTACATGTTTAGATGGACATCATTGGCTGTTATGTATGTGTATGTTTATATGTATAAGTGTGATTATATATGATAAGTGATATAAAATCTACACACACTATATATTTATATAATATTTCTCCTTATTATACAAGGCTTACTTTAAACCATTTTGTTGACTAGTTCCTCAGGTAGCCCACTGACTAGTTTTTTTTTTATAAATTAATGGTGGATATTTACTACTGATCTGCATATTCCTGCATTGATTTATTTTTGTTTTAGACTTCTATTGATATGCCCATCACAGATGGCAGGTGAACTACTTCACTTTCTTTGGGTTGAAATCAAGACGTCCAGCTGACCTCGTTCTGTGCTGATGTCAGTCACTGTGGAGGATGTGTTGGAATGCACTAGTCTCATTCTTTTGTCTATGGGCCAGTCCTAGCCCAACATCTAATAGCTGAATCCTCCAAAAATTCAAGCTAGAAAACAAGCTTCTTTCACAGACGCCTACGTGCGTCTCTTAGGAAGCCCATCAATCATCTTACCGTGAGATTGGAGCAATTATGAATAATGCCTCAAATGATTTGGAACATCAACGTGGGTGTTTGTGGTCCAGGGCCAGAGGGAGCAGATGGGCGTGAAGGCTAGTTCATGACATCACAGCTTGAATTTGGGATAACCCCACGCAGGGATGTTTATGCTAATTTCCTCCATAGCTTAGACGTCTCTTCCAGGAAGCTAAATCTTCCCCTGTGCCTATCTTGGCTGCTATAGTGTTTCTAAACAGAGCGCTAAGCTGTGCATCTATACAGCTTCACGTGATGCATGGCTCAGGCCTTGTCAACAGCGCATTGAAAAGTTTACTGACTTTAAATCACTCATAGATACTGTATATTTAACTGGGGATTTATCTGAGTTTTTTTTTTTCAACAGAGTTACTCTTCTGCTTGGAGATTTTATAAAGGGTCATTTTTCCTCATTAATATGCAGTGACAACTGTAAGCGATCCGTACTTTAATTTCCCAAATAGTGTAAACACTGTCTTGCTCTTTGAGTCTTCCGACAAACAATTGGCTCAACCAATGATGTCACTTTGGGGGTGGGACTTTTTAAACAAGGTCAGTTGGGGGGGTGGGGAAGTATTTGGGAAACCTTTTTGTAAACAATTATTTTTGCAGTTCTGGTTGGCGCCGCTAATCGCATAGAAACACGATTGAATCTGTGCCATGTTTTAATGGCTCCAAAACCGAAATGGATGTAAACAACACAAATAAACTGGACTCCGTGGGGAGTGATGTGGACAGCTCAGCAGGAGGTTGTCATCTTAATACCCCACTTTTTTTTTTTTTTAGAGGAAACCACCCAGGCGACATGCGCCATGTCCGTCTGTGTTTGAGCTTTTCTCATTGTGTGCCCCTGTGTTCTGAAGTTCAGCGGTGAAAGTGGGACACAGACCATGAAGCGCTTTGGGATGATTTCATTCCGCAAATATGCCACAGGGACAAAGGCATGTTCAACCCTGGTGATAACAAGTGTGCCATCTTTAGACACCCAGCACCCCCTCCCATTCCACCACCCTCAAACACTCCAGCTCCAGGCCTTTCGTAAATGAAAAGGGGCCCAAGGCAAAGTTGTGTGGTGTATGTGTGTGCATGCGTGTATGTGGACCATGCTGTTTAATGAGATGCATGAAAAATACTATCATGGCTGCTACCATTGCTGCTTTGGCCTGTTTTCTATTTTTATAGTAAGTCTAGCAAGCGAACAAGATCGTAACCCACACCTGTATATACTGCTTTGATCTCAGTTTTGCACATTTACTAGCTCTCAAATGGCACATAAACAATGAATTGTGATGGTTTGTTTTGGCTGCTGTATATAAAACTATACCATAAAACATCTGAACAACAAATTTTTCTCTATCTCACTCTCTCTCTTAGAGGGAAGTTTGCTGTGGTGAGAAAATGTGTGAAGAAGAGCACAGGAAAAGAGTATGCGGCGAAGTACATGAGGAAGAGGAGGAAGGGTCAAGACTGCAGAACGGAGATCATTCATGAGATCGCTGTGCTGGAGCTGGCGGCTGCCTGTCCACGAGTGGTCAACCTTCATGAGGTCTACGAGACGGCCAGTGAGATGGTACTTGTTTTGGAATAGTAAGTATTGCACATTAAGTCTTAAAACATTTATTTTTCTGTATCTCTGACATTTAGTCCATGTCAGTTACATGGATTTTCACAATCGTTTGACTGTTTCCAACAGGTTTTTTTATTCTTCTATGCAACAACCCTTCCGCATTTAGCTTAGAATAGTTTTGCAGGTATGTGATTATAAACAGTGTAGTGGCTTAGATTAATCGGTAAACAACTGCAGGGATCACGACAGGCTGTTAAATATTGAGAGCTTAAGGAAATGGAGAGACCCTGAGCTCAGACTGTAAACCTGCGGATCAGAGATGGTAAACGATCAGGAGACTGAAATCAGAGATGGAATTGAGTCCACGGAGAGAAACGAGAGAGAATGAAAATGGTAGAGCGCTAATCCAGCTCTAAATCCCCGATACTGAGCATGCCTCAGTAAGCAGTCGCTATTCCAGCAACGTTTAGCATCCTCCCTCACCCGCATACACCCTCACGCACCAGCACTCTCATTTTGTGTGTGTTTGTGTGTGTCATATTGGGTTTCCCTTGCAGCCAAATGCAGACACTGACTTTGAACTTCTGGCTGTGGGACGAATCATTTCTGGGCTTGCAAATATGTACTGCTGCTCCTCATCTTTATTGTACAGCTGTTGTAGCTAAATCAGGTTCTCAGTACACCTCATTACACCCTTAAGAGAAAATTGACTCGATATGTTTCTGGCTGTCAGTGTTCTCCATTTAGCCCTTGTTTTTTAAATCTTTGATCATACAAAGCACATTTGGTGTTCTGTAAAGGTCATGCAAATGATTTATTTTATTTGCCATGAATTGGGTCACGCATTTCTGACATCCAGTCTACCGTGTCTTTTATTCCTCCTAGCTTTGAATGACCCAGACAGTGCAGATGGGATTTTAAGTATTTTTCATGCCTCATATTTGACATTTGTTGTGATCTGAGGTTTGATGTTTTGATGTCAACTAATAATAACATTTAGAGTCAACAAAAGAGCAGATGATTTGGATTATTTTGTCATGGCACAACACTCGTATCTCTCAACAGATCAAGCAGCAACTAATGCTCAGAACTTATTGGGAGTGTGAACAGAATTCCTGAAAGTATGTCCAAGCTTTTGCCCTTTGACATTGGAATAGAATGCAAACCTCCGACATAAAGCCAGAGGCTAGCCGACTGTGGTTACCATTGACCGTGTATGTTTGTTGGTGTGCAGCTGCTTCTGTCCTGATTGACCCGGTTCCCAAAGTCCAGAGTGAATGCACTGACCCTTGCAGTGTGGAGAGAGAGGTCAGCACAAGAATTTTAATCTGCCCCTCCAAACACAGAGAGCCCATAGAGACTTGACAGCCATGGAAACTGACGAGACCCTCTGTTTACATAGAAACATGAAGAGAAATGGAATGAAAGCATCTACAATGATTGCAATAAAAGCAAGGAAGGCTTATGGTTGCACCAGAGTGGATTATTTTCCAGCATGCGTGACCATACCTGTGGGTTCTTATGTACTAAACTCGGTTTCCATTTTCACCCATGGATCCCCGCAGACCTTCTCCCCAGCGCTGCTCCATTGATAGTCTTGGTCGGGAGTCAGAGGGGCTCTCCGCACTCGCTGCGAGGTCACTCTCATTTCCTCTCTCCCACCAGTGAATGGCATAGTCTCAGCTGGACTGAGTTCAAATCTCTCATCATCTGCCCACACGGCAGTCCTTCACGGGCAGCTGTCTCCTCTGAACACGGCTCAGTGTCTGACTGTGCAAGCTGTAGCCTGAAAAAAGGGGATTTTTCAAAATGTATTTCTGAGAAGGATCGTTACAAAGGCAAGTGTGTTTTTGCCTGCCTTGTTCTGCGTCATTGTCTGTATTATCAGACTGGCTGTTGATTAAAATGGCATAAATTCCATAGACTAGCACTGAAGAAGAGACAATCTACAGAAGGTACCACAATATCACAGAGAGTTGAAAGTCGGGTTTCTTTTCAACAAACTAAAAAAGATCCACTGATCCAGATGGTGTTCTGTCACGTGAGATTTGTTAACTGCTACTAACAACTTTTCTGTAGCTCAGCTCAATGCCAAGGTCATGGGCTCAATTCACAAGGAATGAAAATACTGATAAAATCTAAAGCCTGAATGCAACGCAATCTCATTCTGGATAATAGCATCTGGCAAATACATAAAATCACAGTGCAAACATTGTGGCACCTTCAGTCTGTCACAGGTTATCATGCATGCTACATTACACAAAATGTGCACTGCTAAATCAGTCACATTTCTTCCACAGAAATGTGCATAGTGTTCAGAGCAGTTGGTTTTTAGAAAGCGGACATACAGGACTAGCATTTTAAACAGCTTGCATTAATCTGTGTCAGATTGGCAGGTCGACTGAGAACACTCAGATTTGTAACCAGATTTGCTGTGTATACAGGCTTCCCAATTGCCCAGCACTAGTCTTCAGTGATTAAATATGACTGTTCTCTATAGTGCATAATATAATACAAGATGGTTGATGTTTGCTTTTGGTGAAAACATGTTGCTTGAAAGCCTTCACGTGATTTATGGTGTTTGCTTTACACCATTCAGAAAGTTACTCAATCATTATAGGAATTTAGAACTTAGTACTATTAGTAGTACATATTAGTAGTACATCTACAGTTGTTTAATAATTTAAGCATAGCAAAGCCTTGTTTGAGATGTCAGTATGTGTTCTGATTGCCTTCATATGGTGTGGTAAATCTGCTTTTGAGTGAGTCTTGCCAAGACCCCAGGGGTCGGAGGGCTATTAGGCAGATAATAGGTTACATTGGTAGATTAACATTCTAAGCGAAGGCCAAGAACCTGCTGGTCAAGCAACTGTTCAACTTTGACCCCATTAACCAGGAAAAGCTTTTCTCTCGTTCAGTTCACCTGAAGTCCATAAACCCTGAGCCAGAAGGCCAGATAAGGTCACCTTGATCAAGTTTGAAGTATGTAAGGATTGTTTTCTGTTTTTAACACAATGAGGAATATCAATATAATGGTAATAAAAGATAAAAATTAAACAGAAAACCTAAAACAAAAAAGATTATGCTTGGGTCCTACATTAATATCATTTTTGTTGAAGTGCCCCTTTATTGCTGTTTTACTTCCGTTTTCCACGCCCATTATTAAACTAATATTAGTAGTAAGAATGCCCTAAGACACATGAATTGCAGCAATGGTGAAGGCTGGGGCATAGTTCTTAAAATGCCCCCCGCCCCCCTTTTCCCGCTTCAGCACAATTTCCCTCTTATAACAGTTAGTTTTTCAAATCTTTGTATAGTGGGGAAGTAGAGCGAATGTAATGCATCTCTCTTTCATGACCTCGCATGTGAAGTCCAGAAAAAGCCAGTTGTAACTGACAGCTTTTTTCTTTCTTTCAATCTTCCCGTTTTTTCCTTCGGGTGAAGGATATTTTAGGGCACTGGGACAATTTGGAGGAGTTGATGTGGCATTGGATGGAGATCAGGCCTATTCATGCTTTGCTGCAGCCAGCCGGGTTTGGGGTAGGTCGTGGGCTCACGGGTGCTCCATCAGGCAGGACTCGGGAGCGTGGCCTCATTGCTCCCCGAGTTCCAGCTGGGAGTCCATTATGTCAGTGCACTCAACACCAGCACGTGAGCAGCCAGACCGTGGCCGGCAGCCCAGAGAGAAAGAGCAACCGAGAGCAATCGAACAAGCTAAGAGAAGGGGGGAGTAGGAGGGGTGCTTGTCTGCTCTATGGATTTAATTCCCGGAGTTAGGGCTGGGATAGCCCTGCCTTGCTGTGCTCGTTTTTTCACTCATCCATCAATAAATATGTGTGAGCACTGTGACTGACAGCTCAGTACACCTGCTGTGGAGAGGAGTTCTCATTTTTGGCTTCATTTCCCAAACATGTATTTGAACAGAGCCAACTGTCACATTTTTGGCCAATGCGTTAGCAATGGAAGTTTGTATAGTGGAAATGTTGGCAGGCACTTGGTCTTCTCAGTTGAGATAAAATTGGCTAAAAATCAAGCACAAGTCAATTTGATCATTTTATAAGTATATAGCACAATTAATGCTATTATAAATCTTTTATAAATAGCAAAATAGTACTTGCGTCAAATGCCCTTGGTAAAGATTTACGATATATATTAATGGTATTGTCACACCAGTTTGCTCGCATGACATTGAACTGCTTTGGAATTGGTTTTAAATGTAAAAGCAAACCAAACTAAGGAAACTGTTGCGATTGTGAAATCAAAATGCTTGACTTTAAATCATTATATCGAGGGCACAACAGAAATCCAAGTGAGAAACAGGTGAAGGTATGTTTACTGTAGTACAGTGTGCTGGTGTTAGTTGTAGGAGAAAACTAAAATGAGTGAATACTAACATGTAGGAAACTGCTGTGACTGCAGTTCTCATTACAGTTATGTGATTATATGAGCTCAAATAGAGACTGATGCCTTGACTAAAGAATGCTGTGGGTGCAGTTGAGTACTGCAAGTTGTATGGGGAATACCCAGCCATGGACACGCCCAGCAACTGCTATGGGTAGATAGAACTGGATAAAATGCAAATCTCTTGGTTTAATGCTTTTAAAAGTGTGATAGACAGATTTCATTTTCGTTTTCTGTAGAACATTAAGTGTTTTCTCTCCATCAGTCTTGTGTGGAGTTTAAAATAAATATCGTAGTCTAGTAGTTCAACAACCAATTAGCCAGTCAATAAGGCCAACTAATGTTTGTGTAGTTTTTCTACACATACACGTGTATTGTGTATGTGTAGAATACACAGTGTTGCACTGTGTATTCTTAGTATCAGTGTTGCAGAGTATTATGTTTGAATAGTTTCTTGCAATGTGGTYGCCTTTAATTTTCCAGCTGTGTTCAATGTAAAATGCTTCTTTCTTTGAGCATTGTCCTCCATGAGAGGCGCTTTTCATAGAGTACCATTCAATTAATCAAGGAGACTCAGTGTGCTTTTGTCATTTGACAGCAAAAAGCTGCAGGAAATAAATGGCTGGTTAAAGGCTCACCCCACTGTTTGATCTCTAATGGCAAGTCCACCTCACAAGAACAGGCTTCACATTTAAAGGAAAACAGTGAGGCCTCTTAGGAAGTGTGTGTGTGTGTGTGTGTGTGTGTGTGTGTGTGTGTGTGTGTGTGTGTGTGTGTGTGTGTGTGTGTGTGTGTGTGTGTGTGTGTGTGTGTGTGTGTGTGTGTGTGTGTGTGTGTGTGTGTGTGTGTGTGGGGTAGTGAATTAGAGCAGGAAAACCTAAATGCACCAGTGCTGTGACCGCCCAGACATACAGTCTTCCAGCCAGAAAACATGACCTAGTTATAAACTGGCTAGATGTCAGATTTTTTTTTTTTTTTTCCCCTCTCCTCTTTCTCTCATTCTTTACACCCACATTCCATATTCCATATATTTCTCTTTAGAGTGCATGAGCCGGGTTTGGCACCACTGGATGTTAATTACAGCAGCCACACAGAGGAGCCTTTAGCTGTGGACATCTTCAGAAGGCTGGAGACAGGAGTGCCTCTGAAGGCCGTCACACACTGCAGGGAATGTTTTACAGCTGTGCGGGTGTTAATGACTTCTGCTGCCAGACATTCTCGGCCAGGTTATGAGGGGTCACATCAGGGTCCCACTTTACTGTTTTATAAACATTACACATCACCATAAATCTTACATGTAAACCTAAGGGGGCATGGAGTTTAACTTTTACTGTGCATTTATATATGGAAGGTTCTTTGCTATATTTACTGAGTAACTTGCGAATACTTTAAGCATCAAACTTTCACCATTTCAAAGACCTAAGCTGTACCAAAGGACCACATCATTATATTCACTTGGGGGCAAACACACTGTAACATCCTAGGAAGAACCCATAACAAACTCTCCAGATAATGTTACTGTGTCTTTGGAAGCCAAGCCGCATCCTCACATAAACTCCCAGCCTGTTCACAGCAAAAGCAGCTCTTAGCCCGAGGGTCTTGACTTGTCCCTGTCTGTGTCCAATCGAATTCATCACGCTGTCTGATCTGATCTGGTATGCGGGAAATTGGGAATCGCCTGCCAGCATGTGAAAAGGTTGAATGCAAAGGACATGTGTCATTATTAGCCAGTGTTGCTACCTACACTGAATTAGTTTTTTGGGAGTCTCTTCCTAATGTAAAACAATGTGCTTGGTGTGTCATTTAATATGGCAGATATACATGAGATTTTAGTTTATAAGATTTAAACATTGCTTGGAAGTTTCGTTTGTCAGCATAACTAGTTCAACAGGGCCCTACTGTTTGTTTTGGTTGGAGGCATGTCCTGCACACAAGCACTGCGGCTGGAAAAAGAGTGTTTTTATTGTCCTCAATGTGCTGTAGTTAAAATCACATGGTTGTGCAAATGGTTTTGGAATTGTCATTTGGTCGGCTCGCTTTAATGTTGTTTGAGGCATAAACCAGCTCTTGTGTGTTTAAATCTTCCTATTGAAAGACATAAACACAAACGCATGCACACACTTACAGTATATTTACATCAAACACTGGCCTGGAGCAAGGGCACAATTACTTTAGATTACAAGTATTGTTTATATATAATTAATTATGTGTGTTTAGTGCTGCAGGAGGGGAGATTTTTAACCAGTGTGTTGCTGAGAGAGATGAGGCCTTCAAAGAGGAGGATGTGAAGAGACTCATGAGACAAATTCTGGAGGGCGTGGCCTTTCTTCACAAGAGCAACGTGGTACACCTGGACCTTAAAGTAAGTCAAGCTGGAAGAAGGCTGTCACGCTACACTGTTTCACTCCCTTCATTTATATTCAGTTTATAAATGTAAAATAAGTCAGTTTAAAAATTACTTTAATTAAAAGGCTTTTGTGTCTTAGGGGAAGTTTTTTTGTAAAGGGAAACTGGAGTAGAATGTTGCCCAGGTTTTTTTCAGATTTTTCCTTGATGCTTTTTTAGCCATTTTCATAACTAAAACCTATAAAGATGGTTTTAGTGTTTGATGAATAATATAATATCATATATAATTATATGCGTTAGAAAACTGTGTTGATGTGCAGTTTAATGAAAGGTTTTTCTCTCAGCCTCAGAATATCCTTCTCACCAGTGAATCTCCTCTTGGGGATATAAAAATTGTGGATTTTGGCCTGTCAAGGTTGGTAAGCAGCAGTCAGGAGATCAGAGAGATCATGGGCACACCTGAGTATGTGGGTACGCAACAATCCTTTACCATCTCCATGTATGATATGTTCATGCAGTACCAGTGAAGTATGTGAAAACTTAAATGTGTATCTTAAATTGGCAACATGTATTTCACACCTTTGTATATGATGTAAAAATGAATGCTAGTTTTGCTTTGATAAAGTATGTCCAAATACAGTATTTATAACATGTAGATGTTACTGGGAAAGGTGTTACTACAAGATATTGGAACCCACTACAAAGTTTATTGCTTTGTAGTGTTTCTCAACACTAGCTTAACTAATAGAGTTGCACAAAAAGGTTCTGGGTGCAAGTCCCAGCAAACACACATACCGGTCAAATGTAAAGCTTGAATGCATTGTACTTGTGGGTAAAAAAATTGTTAAAGGCAAAAGTTAAAGGCAATTATTTTGTCATTTTAGCACCAGAAGTCCTGAATTATGAGCCAATAAGCACAGCGACTGATATGTGGTGAGTGAGTCATTACCATTGTCCTCCATTAGTTTTCATGAGCCATAAAATTTGATGGTCGTCCTTAAACATTGGCTGGAAGGTCATTCTCACAATAAATTTTTGTTTCTATGTTTTATGTTCGGTTTTATCTGGCTAATTATTAAGTAATTTGCCTCAAGTACAAAAGTGTGATTGCCCCTAAACAATCACTTCATTCACAAAAACGGCTCTTACACAATCACTGGTTTTGGTTGTTTATTGCCCAGCAGTTATACTGTAGGATATATTATGCAAAAGCATTTGTACTCTTTTAGCTCAACAGCTGTATATTAAGAATATTGCTTTGTCTTCTGATACAAAAATAGTTGTTGTGTAAGTTCCCAAAAAGAAATATGTATCAGTGCATGAGTCACACCATGAGTCTCTCTCTCTCTCTCTCTCTCTCTCTCTCTCAGGAGTATTGGTGTACTTACATATGTGATGCTGACGGGTATTTCTCCATTCCTGGGTGATGATAAGCAGGAGACCTTCCTCAACATCTCTCAGATCAATGTCAGCTACACTGAGGAAGAGTTGGAGCACCTGGACAGACCAGCCATCCACTTCATAAAGTCCCTGCTCATCAAAGAACCAGAGTGAGAGATACACACCCCCATTCAAAACATGACATGATGTAGATTTATATTATCATCAAAATTTGAATAATGTCTAATAATCTCTGGTTCATTCGAGTGACTTAATGTCCACAGGAGCCGTTCCACTGCAGAAGACCTCCTCCAGCACCAGTGGCTTCAGATGAAAGAGGAGGTAGAAGTAAAGGAGCATGAAAGCATCTCCGAGCCCTTCAGCCCCGGGACCTCCAGCCATGATGAAGAAGCAGATGAGGAGAACAGTCAGGTCACGGAGGAACTTATCGTTATGGCGGCCTACACCCTGGGCCAGTGCCGACAGTCCTCCGATAAAGAGAGTCTGACCCCTGACCAGAAGGCCATCTCCAAACGCTTCAAGTTTGAGGAACCCTTTTCAGCCCTTCAGGAAGTTCCTGGAGAATTCATCTACTGATTCACACCCAGCCAGATAGCTGCTACTCTCCCAACTAATGCCGCACTTCAGAAAAAAACCCTTCAGCGTTTGTCTTTCCACTCACCTCATGGTTTGAACTTCTAAGCCAAATGACTGTTTGTCTTGCCAATTACTTGTTTTCTTTTCTGTATCGTTTATGCTGCTTTATATTTACATTGTTTCTGAAAACTAAGCCTTGTTGTGATTTTTCTCTTTGTCTGTTTGTTTTTATGTTTTTAGGTGCCATCCTTAAATATTTGACAATATGGGGAATAAATTAAACTGTTACTTCTGTTTTGATGATGATACTTTTTTTTTATTTTGGATGTTGATGCCATCTTTGTACAAATGAATGTTGTTTGTCTTTTTGGGGTATTAGGGCAAATAGAATTGCATGTAAATGTGACAGAATTTGTTTTTAAAAGTTTGTCAGTTTTAAAAGCTGTTTCTTGTCTTTCCTGGGTAAACATTTTTACAGCAATACTTCCAATTTCAGATATATGAAGAAAGTGTCTTTCAGTGTGTTTTTTTTTAAACTCATGTTAGATTGACTTAATTGACTGTCACCATAAAGAATATTTTAATGACAACATAATTCAAAGTGACTGCTGTAAATAAAAGTTTGTCTTGACAGCCAGTGCCTCTTTTTTTAGGCAGGGAGCCTTAACAGCTTGTTTGAAAAAACAACTGTATCATGTGAAAGATTTTAAAATGTGACTTAAGATTTGAATATCTAAATCTTCTGCCATTTGTCTATTGGCATGCTAATGTTTCAAACTGCAGTTTTCTTCAGACATATCCAGTGTGAAAATACCACAAGAAATAGTCACAGACGTTGTAAATGATTTCTAAGCTACTAGCGCCGCCAAACGGTGTTTCTTAAATTTCTTAAACTCCGCCCATCTTACTTTATTTGGAAAGAAGTGGCCCCGCCCCAAACACGCCGCGGAAGTTGAAACCCCGCCTAGAGGTTTTCTGATTGGCAGACGTACTCATTCATAATATTTGCTTTAGAGCCTAACGTCATAGTGTTAGTTCATGGGACAGCTTTGTGATCAAAGTTTGTTTTTAATTGTTATACAGTTTTTATTATTATACAGTGTCTGTTGGGTAGCACACATTTTATGCCTGCTATTCCAAAAAAAATAATTATTATTAATTATTCAATTTTTTTGTTAGAATCTGTATTCTGTAAACTTTTATAGAAGCCAAATTTATAGTGACTGGTTAAAACCAGCTCATATATTTTAGATGCATCCGAGATCAACAATATATAAACATGCCCTTTGTAATGGCGCCCTCTTCTGGGCAGCTTAATGTAATTGTTTTAAGCAGGTACTTGTTTGTCATGAAAACCTAAAATAACTGTAATATTGTTTAGCTATCAAACAGATCGTTCGTCCATCTAAATAAGTAAAACAGATACTCTGCCCCTAGTCACCCTTAATATAATAGTTTATTAATTCATATAAATGAATGAGTCAGAGTGAATTCAACAGTTTCGTGCTGATCTGTTTACATTGAACAAGCAGTAAGCGTTTTGTACGGTGAACTTGAAAGTGACCTAAACTGATCAAGTCGTTTGTGTCGGTAGGCCGCGGCTGTCGGGTTTGCTCACGCAAACACGAACTGAACCCCGCCACCGCCGGTGAACGGAAACCGGACATCAGTGCACCGTGAGAGATCGTTTGCTTTGAGATGCGCTGAGCCCGCGCCGATCCTCCATCCAAAGCGCTTTAACGGTGACGCGTCTCTTCGCCATGGAGGACTGGAGCGAGTGTCTGGATGTGGCCGTACAGATCGCTCTGAGAGCGGGACAGGTAACGGAATGACATGCTGGTTATTCTGTTCATTCACAACATCAGCCATAATCATCTAGCGGCGATACGTTGGATCAGTTCAGTAACAGCTTCAGAGTAGCTTACGATATAAACAAATAATGCTGCGTAAACAACTATATTGTCACTATCCGCTATTTTACAGCCACAGCCTGCAACGTTGCCTTTTGTTGTATCAACATGTTGACATCCGAAACAAGTGTTAATCTTACACAAATCATTGAAGTGCATTTTTGAACTGTATTAACTGTGTATTTATAACACAGCGTGTACAATAACGTTGTTGTTGTTGTTGTTTACTGTATGTGAAAGGGTCTTTGAGGTTGTGTACTGTTGACCTTTTCGTGTTGCCATTGTTATAAATAGCCAGTTAGCCATGATAAAAGCACAATATTCCCTGTGGATAAATACACACCCCTACACTAGATGTCGTCTAAAACAGAATAAGCAACACTCGTTACTTTCTACAGTACAATATGTAGTATAATGTGTAATATTTAATGTGTTAGTTTATAATGACCAACAATCCATTAACAAAAATGGTACAGCTATGGTGTTTTGTAAAAAAACAAATTTTAAGTAAAACACTTAAGTACTTTGGAGGTAGAAAAATAGTGTAAGATAATACTCTGGTATTAATAGGTTTTTAATATGATTTTAAACCTTACCGAAAATACTGAGGCAGTTAAAAGGCACTAAATATACTAAATACAAAAAATACCATGTACTGATATACTGTAGTTCACAGCACATGTATTAGATGACAATACCATTGAACTGAATAATGACTATATGCATTTACCATTATATTTATATATGGGGATGCATGGTACCCCAAAATACAAAGTATACCACACTATGCCCTAAACGCATGGTATTACAGTGATACCCTGTCCAAAGATGATGAATTTTTTTGTTAATAGAGGGTTCCTTTGTCAGAAAAACCATGATAGAACAAAAGTGTGAAAGATGACTGTGGTGTTTCCATCAGGTGGTTCAGGCTGCAGTGAAGCAGGAGAAGCGTGTGAGAAGTAAAAGCACACCTACAGACCTGGTGACGGAGGCTGACCATCAGGTGGAGGAACTTATAATCTCCACCCTCAGGGAGAAATACCCCTCACACAGGTACAGCACCAAAACACACCCTCAACAATGACTTACTGCCTCATGATAATCTTGCTTACCTTTATGTACATAAATCTTACCCCGTTCAATCCATAGTGTGACCTACAGTAGGTGTTGTGATGTTTATTATACAGCATAGACCATATATATATATTCGACCAAAAAGATTTCGACCAAAAGATGTTTTTCTTCATCTTTTGGTCGAAATCAAACGTTTTCATCCATTTTTTAAACAGTAATTGTCATTGTAATTTCCTAACACAAATAACACAAATTACTATGTTGGCACAGTCATTGTTTTGTCTATAATAACAATTTTAAACATTTACTTCAGACTTCAGATGAAAAGATAATGAAATATATTTCAGTGATGAAATGAAAATTTCAGTGTTTCCAAGTGTTTTCAAACTTTTGTAGTGTATAGAAGTAGTGCAGTGTAATAATAGGCAGTTTATTATTTAGCTTTAGCTTTCTATAGAGGCTTTCCATAAACTGCTATATACTTCCACATCCTTTTTGTTGACAATGTTGATGGAATGTTCAGGTTTATCGGCGAGGAGTCGTCTGCTGCTGGGGTGAAGTGTGAACTGACAGACAGCCCTACTTGGATAATAGACCCGATTGATGGAACATGTAATTTTGTGCACAGGTACAGTAGATCTTCCTCATTCAATCAAATGTGTTTCAATAATCCAGGTGTATATTGCATCACTCCTAACACACAATGCCTCCTTTTCAGTTTCCCCATGGTGGCAGTTAGTATCGGATTTGCAGTGAGGAAAGAGGTAAACCGCTGACAGATCTCTGCATGGACTTTAAAACGTGTTTGTAATGTTCAGTCATCACAAGACTTTCTGATCCTCAGCTTGAGTTTGGGGTCATATATCACTGCTTTGATGGGACGCTGTATACGGCCCGGAAAGGTCACGGGGCATTTTGCAATGGTGTTCGATTGCATGTTTCAAAAGAGAAAGGTCAGTGTTGTTTTTGTTTAAGCATTATGTTGCTGAGTTATAAAATGAAACAGCTGCAGTAGTTCTTGCATGCTGATTGGTTAGCAATGTTTAGTCATGCTAACATGCACAATGTAGTGACAGCTATAATGCAAAGCAGTCATTTGTTTAACTATTGTCTATATTACTATGCGACACCCATAGACCCCGATAATAAAGCCTAACATTAGTTGACTAGTGCATTCATGTCCTTGTTTGTGTCATGTAGCATTGTGAAGGCCGCACATACCCAGCTAACAATTTTTAGGTTGAATTTTTGAAAATTTTCCTAACATTTCCATTAAGATATTAAAACATTATATAATGTTTGTTTGAAAGTACTAAGAATGTTCAAAATATCTAGTTTGTAGTTGTTGCTTTGAAGTTTTAGGTTGATTATATAAACATTTAAAAAACAACTTAACATTTTTAAAAGCAACATAAAAATAAAATTTTGTATATATGATATAAAATGTTAAAAAAGGTTTTAGTATTGTTACTGCAAGAATGTTTAGTCAGTGTTCTCATAACATTCTCTCTTAGCTGGCTACTAACAACATCTTTTAACTATGTCTAGCCTGTTATAATTATTTGCTTACGTAATGTGTTCTGCCTTTGTGTCAGATGTGTCCAAGGCCCTTATTTTGACAGAGATTGGGGCAAAGAGAGATCCTGCGACACTGGATGTCTTTTTAGGAAATATGAAGAAATTGTTAAGTGCACCTACTCATGGGTAAGACTGGTTCACACGTCACGACTATTCAAATACTGAGTTTAATTACAACCCTAATAAAGCTAGCCTAACTAGCTTGTCCTAGACTTGTTTAATGTGTCCAGTCTAATGTCTGGACTGTGACCTTTAACCCACAGTGTGAGGATCATTGGCAGCTCAACACTAGCACTTTGTCATATAGCCAGTGGGGCAGCTGAGGCATATTACCAGTATGGCCTGCACTGCTGGGACATCGCAGCGGCTGCTGTCATCATCAGGGAGGCGGGTGGCTGTGTCATAGACACTACAGGTTCAGCACCATTTCTCTCTCTCTCTCTCTAATATATATATATATAGGCTTATATAGAGAAGGCTTTGAAGGAACATACAAACTATAAAGCACATAGTTGGTCAGTATAGCTTATGTGATAAGAATCTGGAGTATATTTCAGTGATAATCTAGGATTTCAAACAATCTAGGCTTTGTTTGGTTTGTTTATACTCAGTTGTTTGATTTTTGTGTCCAGTTTCCTTGTTAATGTTGAATTAAAGAAGGTGTTACGCTACATGAAATTTCAGATACAAGTCAAATGACTGGTATAAACATTTACACAATATTTCCTGCATAGTTCATGCATTCAGGCTGTTTAATAGCTGATACCGGTCCTTGATATGAATATAGATATCTTTAAAGTGTGTCAGGGCAATAGGAGCCATTTTTGTACATTTATGAACAAAGCAACAATATCTTTTACCTGACACAACCAGAACAAATGGTGCTTGCCCACGCAAAACTCACCACCACCACAATACTAGGGGTGTTCTGGGTGGTTGCCAGAATGTTTCTATGGAGTTGCTAGAATGTTCTGGATGATTATTAAGTGGCTGCTAAAGTGTTCTGACTGGTTGCTTACTGACAAAGTAAAAAATCCTAGTCCCAAGTCTATGATATGTTGGTCTCTAGATATGTCCCTAGATAAGACTATGGGGTTTAATTTAGCCATGTGATTGTCAGCCCAGGATAAATCTGATCGTTTAGTAAAGTAAAAACACATTTCTTCTTCGAGGCATTAGTCATGATTGTAATACAAATTGTGCAAGACAAGTTATGCACATTTTCTCAGGACTCAATCCATAAGTATGAGCAACTATAAAAATGAACGTAAGGTACTCTAATGCAATGTCTTTATATATATATACAGTAACAGTATTACCCTTTTAGATATTTCATATTTTATCATATTTATGTTTAAATTGTTTTTTTATTAGCTTTGGTAACTCCAGTATACAAAAAGGCTTCAGTCAGATTAGATCAGTAAAACTCCTTCGTCTCTTTATTTTGAGTTAGTTTTTTTTAGATGTCTCAGGTGGTTGCTGAATTTTTTTGTGACATGTGTCAGCGTATGCTTGTGTTTATGAAAGAATGTGTGTTTGTTCTGCGGTGGGACGGCCTCATGGCATGTCTGTGTGTGAGTCTACACAAAGAGGCTTTGTCGAGGGGGCCGGTTAGGTCATGATCATGTGATCAGAGAAAGATGTAGTGGTTAAGGGTCTTGGGAGAAATATCACTGCCATGTTAAAGACTTTATTACAGTCAAAGAGTTCATCGGTGCGTTAGATGTTCTGTGTTATCTAATGTTTGTTACAGCGTTTTTTTATCCTACATTTGTGTGACTGTTTAACTGACTCGAATAAAGGTGATGTAAATGAAAAGTGAAGAAATAGGGCAATATCTTGCTGTGTCTGAATGGCTTAGGTTTGAAATTAGAATTTTCTAAATGAGATAGCATAGAGTGGTTGGGTTTCAAACCCTAGTGAGCTGCCTACATAGATATATATTTAGGGATCATGATAGCTGTTGTAAGCATTAGATATTAGCTGTCTGTGATGCTCCATTTAGTATAGGATGGGCAGACAAGAATTTTATTCAGTGATATATTTGAATACTTTTCAATATTCAGTATTTGTTTGTGCTGTTCTATGCATATGTTGTGTTTTTAATCAAGTCACTAGTTTAGCAACAGGCTAATGTCAAACTTATACTATGTGTAGCTTAACTATTTGATTTGATGAATTGTTGAAAGTACATTTTGTACAGTTCATAAGAACAAAAACATGTTGTGTCTGTCTCCCACAGCCATTTATATTTGTGTCAAATTAAATAGACTTAATCATTATTAAATATTAGCTTAAAGTTTAGTGTGATAAATTTTGTTTCACAATCTAGTTTAGATTTGAACTGTAGATGTATAGATGTGAATAGTGTGTGTGAGTGTGTGTGTGGCCACATTCAGGTCCACTCATTTCTGCTGTTTCTGTCCCAGGGGGCCCTCTGGACCTCATGTCCAGGCGTGTGGTGGCCGCTGGGACCCGTGAGATTGCAGACTACATCGTAAAGCAGCTGCAGCCTATAAACTACGGCCGCGATGACAGTGACCCAGATGACCTAGTCTGAGTGACCTCTGACCTCAGCCTTTTACCTCATAATACACAATCCTGCCACATTACATCTGCATTGTCCTTTTAATGCAATATTCACACTTTTATAGGTTTTAATGATTTAACATTATACTGTTTGTATGCTTCCAGGTCCCGGTCACATTTAAAGCTTACCACAGATGTTTCAATACAACCATATTTAGTTTTTATACTGTCATTTATTTAATCATTTAATTCATGACAACATAAGTGGCAGATTACATTTTCAGCACTACTATTGGAGTTGTTTCAGATGCCTTGATTTTACAGGATATAATGATTAGCCAATTGTCTACACAACTATAACAAACAATTTGATTTCACCCAGCAATATAAAAACAACTGAATGTAGACCAGTGAGAATTTTACATTGACAATTCCACCGGTCTACAATGAATTTAACTGTATATAACAAAGTGTAAAGAAATCATGAAACTGCCACATGGCCAGTTGAAATCACAAGCTTATAAACTATAACACAGCAAATTAGATCATTACTCAGGAACTTCCAACTACCTGTTTAATGGAAGTTGTCAGTTATACAGTACAAGGTTACAACACCTGTTTTTACATATTGTTACTATAGATACACTTGACTTTTAATTAGCTATAAACACAGACAAATAAAGCTTTAAACATATACTGAAGATATCTTTATAGTAATTTCTCTCTTATTATATCTATTCAAATGAACACATGAACACACCGAAATAAAACAAATTCTTGTGTTTTTGTAATGATCTTTGTTCTTAAAGGTCATACACTGCAGTTTTAACCTGTATCTTACCGTTTTATGTTTTTCTAACGGATGGCCTGAACAGTTGTCATAAAACATTCAAGGAAATTTGATTATTTTACACAAGTTTTTTAAAAAAGTTTCCCCTGCTGTGTTGATCTCAGTGAAATTCGCTTTTGGATCCCTGTGTGTATAGGGGCAACATT
>JBAJNP010001962.1:0-53308 GCA_036877545.1 Yasuhikotakia modesta | reverse complement strand
TTTTTGCATAACATTATATTATATAATAACATTATATTATGTATAACATTAATTATAATTGTGCAGACACACATATACATATATAATACAGGTTCCATTATGTCATGTGGGTGGCCCTACATCTACCAAATTAATCAAATCAGATAATTAATGTGCTTGCTAAAGACATTCTTCAGCTGTATTTGACCCTAATGAATTGAAGAAGTAAATTCTTTCCTTAAACAATAACTAAATGCCTGTTTTTTCCAGCTTAACTAGCTGAGGGAAATCAGCGAATTTCCTTACAATGGTTGTTAAACCTGAAGTTTGTTTCTTTAAATTAATTAATCTTATTCTGCTTTTGCATGAAGAAACAAGTAAATACAGATAGACCAGTATTCATGCTACAGAGTGACAACTGCCAGTCTGTTACAATAACAAAATATTACTACTGCACGTTTGCAATATTGCGATATGACTTAAAATTATGTGTGAAAACTGCAAATTCTCAGGCGATGGCTTTTAGCCCTGCGTTTAAGCTGTTTTGCCATAGAAAAGTGATACATTATTATGGTATAAAATAAAACATTTTAAAATGCTTTTCCACAAAGCATAACTCACTAACCCTGACCTCATTCTGTTCACTGTCAGAAATGTAATGAAATTACAGGAAAAAAAAAGCAACAAGTTGTGCCGTTGTAATTGAAACAACATATTTGCATTGGCTGCTATGACATTAGGCACTTTGGCACAATACAGGGAGATCAAAGCTGACATTTCAGCATTTAAACCAACTGGAGAATAATCAGAGAAAACAATGATACTGTCACCAGGCTCTGGAGTCCTCCAAAACTTTGGAGGACTGTGGGAATACCAACAAAGAAACCTATGGAGGTGATCCAGTTACCAAAGCAGCGGTCGCTCTCAAACGCAGAGCTAACACCAGCGTTGACATCACTGAAAAGCTGTGGAAAAAGAGTCTGCAGGAACAAAAAAGTTCATTAACGTAAACAGACATCTGTGACATCAAACAGACGCAAATCCCGCACACACCTCAGGAAAAGCGCTTCTGAATGGAAAACGTTGGGAAGTTTTGTGACGACAATTTGTGGAAATTTGGACACATCTAAAAGCATCCATTTCTGTACCTGGCCAATCACAGTCACTTTTGTGGACATACAGGAGTTACATGCCACACCTTCAACCAACTGTTGTAGAATCCCAAACTAAGAACTTATCTGCAGCCAAGAAATAAGAACCGTATGACCTGCCAACAGAAAAGTTGGAGGTCCAACTGGCATTTCTTTAGACATGCAGATGAAGATCAGATCACCAAAGTTGCATCATGGACATGGTGAATGATGAGGTTTCTAGATGAGTTGAAGCTGTTTCTTCTATAAACATCTCAGAACATCTCCTAAACACACTTAAGCCATCTTACTATCAGATCAGAATCTTTGCCCAATGTCAAATTTACTTTTTTAAAATCTTAAAGCCTTGTTGAATGCCATAAAGAACAGGGTAAAATAATTGTTACTTAAATAAAGACTTAAATAAACATTAAACAAGATGTCAAAAATACCTCCAGCAAGTGGATCTACACAAGCTACTACATATAATTACAGGGATAGTTCAACCAAGACTGAATATCCATCATTTACACACCCTCATGTTATTTCAAACCTGTAAGACTTTTTTGCATCTGAGGAAAAAATTCTCAGTGATTTTGTGGCCATACAATGGGTGCTACTGCTGTTTGGTTACCAACATACTGGGTTGCCAACAGTTTGGTTACCAAATACATGTATGCGTTTTGTGTTCCTCAGAAAGAAAAGATAAAGTCATACAGGTTTGGAACGGCATCAAGATGAACGAATGATAGAAGAACTTTCATTTCTTGGTAAACTCTCTCTTTAAGATAATATTCTGAGTCTTGGAAAGCAAAAATCTGTTGCTGTGCAGATGAGATCATCAACAGTCACCATCAGTCAGCAATCATCTTCATTAAACATTTGATATGACTTTAGAATAAACATTTGTTCTTTTCATTTAATGCATCTAAAATTGGATTAGCTGGCGATTAGCAAGTTATATATTTCTTTTGGACAGGCGCTCAAAATTACTGACAATGTTTGAACGTTGTTGTCCTTGTATTGACATCAAATAATTGTTCCCATGATATTTATTTGGAACCAACAGAAAGCAACACTTTCTTGTCACAATGTATCTGCTACTACAAAACAGATGTTTGGTTTTGTGGTCTCATTCCAAACAGTCCTCACACATATCTTGCAGTGCCATTCTCTTGACTACATGGGAATATGTTACTGTTTGGAATTCTGATTTTACATTATTCCAGTCGAATGCTAAGTTTTACTGGAAACCAATCTCTGGAATGAGGCCCAGTAAACTGTGATATGTCCCGAAAGCTCTATTATGTTTAAAAAGTAACGATACTGCTCTCCGAGTCTGACGCGACTGTTTGTCATTACTTCGTTTAATGGAACCGGGTTGTTACAACTGTTACCTCAAATGACACTGATACTTTTATTACCTTTTTTTGGGATTCTTGTGGGACCATGTCATGAAATCATCTGCTCCTGTTAATGTACAGTTGTGGTTGTTGGTACAAATTGATATTTTATCTGTGTTGTATCTGCAACAAATTACTTGCACTTCAACAGAAATTCTTTTGTAGAAATTAAAGACATTATTTTAAAGTGATTTAAAAGACATTAAAGCGATAGTTCACCCAAAGATGAAAAATATTTGGTGATGAAAATTAAAAAGACATTGGGATGTTAGTAATCAAACAATAGTGGCACCTTTTGATTCCACTGTTTGTAGATACAACCACTAAAACATTTCTCAAAATATATTATTTATTTTCAACAGAACACAAAATTGTGTTCATTTATGGGTGAACTATCCCTTTAACACCTTTAGTTTCTACAAACTGAATTATTTTACCATAAGAGAAGTCGCAATAAAGTCTTAAAGTAAATGTATTAAAAATGTTACAATATAAAATGAATTCTGAAGGAAATCACATTTCGACACTAACCTGCAGCGTGTTGAAAACGAAAATAAATCTGATTTCACTTGATCAAAAGAAGCACAAGTGACAGCGATGGACCTCCTCCCCAAAAATCATCTTAAACTTATTAAAAAGGTATTTGAGTAATCTGAGGTGTGGGGTGTTTCTGAAATGATTAAAAATGAGCAGAAATTAAGCCTCTGTAGAGTGTGAATATTGCATCGGGTACAAAGGTTAAGGAGTTCCACTGTGAAATCATGTTTGATCTTGTATGTATGTTACACCCTGTCAGGTTTCAGGCTTGAAACTATACAGAGATTTTGCAAGCAGCACATGTTTTTCATTTGGTGAACTGTGGTTGTGTGTTGATTTTGGCTCGTTGGGTTCATGAGGGGCCGGTGCTGGCATGACAGGAGATGGTCAATGCGATGGTCAAGTCCTGGAGAAAAGACACAGAAACTAATATTTTTAATAACAGCAAGGAACGATAACGGCAGAACGGCTAGTCACAGTAACTGCTAACAGGCTAAACCTGCTTCAATCAGATTAAACGTCTTCCTTTTCTGGTATTATAGCGCTAAAGTCTTATATCTGGAGAGCAACTTAATTGGATTGCATGAGTATTTAGAGTTTATTTTTCCCTTGACTGCCCTTTGCATTTAACAGATGCATGTGTTGTGAGGTTGCGTTTAAGCTACTTTATCTCGCTCTTTATGACATTGGGAATATAAAGCTGTCAATCACACTCAGTAGCACCTACTTACAAAGCTGTGAGGTGATCAAAACTGAAGACAAATAGTTGGAGAACAGAATAAAATCACTGTTCTGGGACTTCAGACAGCGTTACAGTAAGCAGAGCAAATACAAACTATTTACTGCTCAAATCTTCCCTAAGCTTAACCCAACAGATATCAGAGCATCAAATAATGCAGTTTCAAACTGGCTGCATTTGCTTGTGATCAGAGCACACAGGCATGGTGAGAGGAAACGGTATATCAAGTCCAGCAAAATTCAGCTCCAGTGAATTTTCTGGAATCTGATTCTCCATATGCTTTTTCAATCAAGCCAAGAGCCAATTGGGAACTTCAAGAGTAAAGACAGACATTAAGGCAAGCTGCTGAAATCTCTAATCTCATTTATTACAGCTATAGCGCTCATGTTGTATGTACACACACACATTTTTATTTATATATGTGTATACACATACATACACACACACACACACACACATATATATATATATATTTTTAAACATTCCACCAACAACTACAGAACAATGTTTTTGATATATAGCAGTAGAAAGGTTCATCTAATGCAACTGCAATTATGTTTACACAAACACACACACACCGTATGCATGTATTCCAACCGCACTGTGTCACGTTTTCAGTGAAGTGATTTGAGATCTATGAGGAACATATAGATGCGTGTCTGTAATAGAGGCTAATGGAACGTCTCATTCTGCCCAGTGGATCATGAAGATCAGCACAGGGGAAAAATGAGCTCACCCATCGAGTGGTAGTCCATTCCTCAAACCACATGGTTCTGAGCTAAACACACTAAATAACAGGTCAAGAGGGATACATCTCCCACGGGAACCATAACAAAGTTTTTCAACTGAAGCCTCAAGATAAACAGAGCACAAACATGTCCATCTCCCGTTCCAAAAACTCCTGCACAACTCTGGCCAGAAGCACAACTCCTAAAACTCTGCTTTGGAAAAGAAAGCGAGAGAGTCTATATTACCATCTAATGCCAAGCTTCACTGAGAAGAAATCCAGGAAATATGACCACGCTATGACTGCAAATGAAAAGAGCTGACATCATTCTGCAGTAAGGTGAAAGGAAACGTTTCTCAGATCTCCACAACACGTTCCTTGGAGTTCCTCGCCAGAGAAGCTGTGACAAGAACCGTCAACGTGAACAGAAGACATGACAACAGAGAGAGTAAATAAACAGCAGCGTATGAACTGAGTCTAAGTGAATTGAACATTTTCTTTCACCTTCGATGAAGAAGGTCAAACATACAGTCAAAGCTTATCAGACACAGGAAGTCTTTGGATAAGTGGGAACGCAGTAAAACCAGGCGTGACTCTGATCCATCAATATCTGAGGTGAAAACATGGTTTCATGCTCAAGATCAAACCAAAACAAAACCTGCTATTGGCCGTTTTTTGCTGTTATTAAAGGTGCATTTTGGGGTGACCAAAATAGTCAATATACTAAAGTACTACAGTATGTGCGATTTAAAATATGGCAAATGTATTCTATGTATTCTATATATACCACCACAGGAAATAAAAAACTTAATTTCTTCCCATTAAATAAATGTTGTAATCACTATTTCTGAATAATCCGGTGAATTAAATTCTTTACAAATAAAAAATAACATCATCTCATTTGTTTACTTCTCACATTTGGAACTGGATGAACACAAAGCAAAAGATAAGATTATTCATAACAAATGAATCATAAGTCTGGCGTTCTAGCCGAAACAGCATCACATTATGTAACGGCTGAATGAAAACAAACGAGTATTATAAAAAAGACAGTTCCAACTCTAAATTCAGATTGGATAAGACACAAAAGCGGTTGTGCATTAGCCAATAAACGCACACCTGCGAAAGCACATCAGCTGCATTTTAAGTTTTATATTCATGAAGCAAGTCAAACGACTGAACTCTGCTTCATGTATAAAAAAGTATTTTTGCCTCGTTCCATGTTATTTTTTTCAGTTTAAATGTGAATAAACACGGTCACATAAACATTCAAGTTTTTTAGGTATAGTCTTTTGAGGGAAAAAAACATCATGCACCTTTGAACAATAAAACGTTTATAAGATTGATGGATCGCAGGATTGTTTTCATATAAACAATGAGCAGTTTTAAAGTTCATTTTATTCAGCTTTACTTCTTAATCCTGATAAACCGATACTGACATCATCCTTCTTCAAACTGAGGCCTGCTTTATGCCTGACCAGGAGTATCCAGTAAAACCGCTGTGAGTCACGCGCAGCGGCCTGCCGCGATAACATCAGACTCAGTGACACCTTATATGAGGGAAGCAAACAGAGAAGCTGTTAGCTGAGGTCACTAATAGTTCTTCACACTGCCCTCAACTCCTCCAGGTTTCAGTCCAGATTCAGCGAGACTTACATAACGTAGGTTCACATATTGGCTGATTCGCAAAGCTGGAAACACAAGCAGGCACAGGAGAGAGAAGAGGGGCCAAGAAGCAAAGTGAAATGGTCATGGGACTGAAGAAAAGCGAAGCCTTACACCCAGCAGAGAAACGGCCAGGAGATGGAGGCCGGCCAGAGCTTTCATGGTCACAGCGAAAAATCCATTAAAATATCTCAATATCTTTAAAAACACGATACACTTCCATAAAAATATATATATGATATATTAATACTTATTTACAGAGATAAGTCTTAAGATATAATGTTATTTTATTACCCTCTTGGCAAAATGCTTTGTCTCTATATAAACGTTTAAAAATTTTGTGATTTATGATTTGATTGTGATTTTAAACAAGAAAACAACTAAATTGAGTGATTTGTGCTTAAAACAAGAAAACAATTTGAGGTAAGGCTTATTTAAGATATGTTATTTTCAAGCCCTAATATCTCAGCTTTTCTAAAATAAATGTATCATGTTTTAGGTATATTTAGATGTTTTCACAGGGCAACAACTATATCGAAACGTCTCAGCATCCTGTGATGTCCTGCAAACTATTAAACAAACCACACAACTAATGCATGTCCAATTCTTCAGTCTTCATCTGTGAGACAGCAAGACCACCCCTGAGCTACAGGCACACAGAGCCAGGGCTGAAACAAGATACAACTCAGCCACTGCCTCTAACAAAAGAGCATTCACACTAAAACAACCTGAGGAGGACAGCGTGCCAACCTCATTCTAAACACAGCACTGAGATCTTTACCTCACTGCTTTACCTCACCGCCTACATCAACATGAGGCAGAGGATGGAACCTCGCTAGAATGTAGCACCTGGCTTTTAAAGGAATTGTATAAGCTGTAGTTGAGGAGAACATGATTAAAGGGAGAGTTCACCCCAAAATAAAAGAACTTCCATCACTTGCTCACCCTCGTGTGCTTCTGAGGAAGATGATATTTTGATGAATGCTGGTAACCAAACTACATTGTCACCTATTGATTTCTCTAAATATCTTCTTTTGTGTTTTCAATAATATGAGGATTTGTAAATTATTATCATATTTGGGTAAACTATCCTTTTAATATGTATTATACCGTCTACAATTGCAATCTACAATTAAATTTAATGTCCAATATAAATGAGACACTAAAGAACAAAGTCATATCTGAGGGCCTTAAATTTAATCTGCCCATTTAATTTTATTGTGTATACCAAAATATAAAGCGTTTGAACAGAATCTGCATTTTTTAAACTATTGGCTGGAAATCAACAAACAAAATCACTGCTACATATAACACCTTACAGTTACTAAGATATTGTGCTTGTGACAATTTGCCCCATTCGCAAAACCTGATCCATGGATTAATGTCACGCTCTGTGTTCTGATCTCCACAAGGTCCAGCTGCAAGATCTCACAGCAGAATTCACTTGTGTGACGTTTTACAGGTTTGCTTTAAAGAAACAGCGACATCTTGTGTTTGTCTTGCTGAGCTGCAGGTTGATGACGGTGGCAAATTAATTGGCCAGACAGTTTTAGCATTTATGAGGCCTCAGTAAAAAAAAGCTTCTATGTGTCTGTTTAATCTGTGTGTGTGTTTAAACAGTACTTAAGTACTTTTTGCTTTGGATAAAAGCTGTAAATCGCTTTGAATGCCAAATGAATAAATGCAAATGCAACAATATTTAACATTTTTGACTTTTGGAGTGTTATGGATGTGAAGACAACAGTCAGAGAAAACCTGATTCCTGAAACTGGGGTTACATGTGACAAAACTTGAAGCATTGGGACGTAAATGAGCTGTTTTTTTTGCTCTTGGCATTACTTTCAACTACTGGTTAGGGTTTCACATAACGTCACATTATTAAAGGGGAAACAAATGCAAATGATCCACTTAGTAAAGAATGTTCACCCAAAAATGGAAATCTTCCACCATTTTCTCACACAAAGATATTTTAAAGCATGTTGGTAGCCAAACAACAATGGCACCTATTGACGTCCATTGCATGGGCACAAAACCACTTTAACATTTATCAAAATATCCTCTTTCGTGTTTCGTGGTTTGCAATGACATAAGAGTGAGTAAATAATGGAAGAATTTTCATTTTTTTAACAACTATTCCTTTAAGTCAATGTTTAAATGTGTGTGTGTGTACTGGTGGGTGGCTTTAATTTCTATGAACAAATTAAAACATGGCAAGCAAGAACAGCAGGAGAACAAATGTCCTCTACCCAAAAACATTCACTGTGCAAAACACTGATACAGGAACGCCTACGAGATTTTTTCTCACTACGCAGTGAAATTTCGCCTCTAAAATTGTGCCACAGAACGTCACCAAATAATCATCAGAATCTAGACTGATCAAAATGAAACCTTTTTTCTCTAGATAAGCAGAATGATTTCAGCCCTTAGTTCTGCTGTAGACAGGCGGTTACCAGACGTCTTACCGCTGAATGATCAGAAACACATTTCTCCTCACGAGGACTCCAGTGAGTGTGAGGTACTGTGTTAAGAGTACAACAGTAGGATCTCAATGAAACTTGAGGGACTTTTTGAAAACCTCAGGCCACACGTTTGTCATATCTTCAGATCTTCCTTCTCACAGCTAGTGAGGAACAAGAAGTAACATTGTGAGATAAACAGACCCATCAACGCTTTCCTCAAAGCCTGTGGGCTTCAGCAGGCTTCAAACACGCCGTCGAGACAAATAAATTTACTCCCTAACTCCCACCGGACATCTCCAGAGGAACAATGCCAGAAAATAAGATATCTAGATAATATTTATGGCCAGATCTGGCACCATTTACATGTAGACCTTCTTAGTCCAGCTCTTGAAGAACAAATAAAGTCCAAACAAAGTCCACTGTGACTTACTTTCCATCCATACAGGAAGGAATCAATGAATTTTTTTACCAATGACATAAATTAATATTGACATAAAAATTTATAGACATAATATCCACAAATAAAAGAGAACAGGATAGGAAATGATGGTGAGCCATACTTCGAATTTGTCTGCCAGGACAGGAAATCGGCCCTCTGGTTACAAGACTCCCTAACCAGTTAAACAGCAGACCTCTAACCAGCAGACAACTCTGTAATGGCCCCAAAGCCAAGCTGGTCAGATGATCCTTGTTGTTTACCCTGAATTTGCATTATTGTCAAGTTTAAGTGTAAACAACCATTGAGAAATGCCTGGAAAAATTACACTACAGCAAATTCATGAGTCAAAATATCATACAAGACAGCCTTAAACATGTCGGTACACATGAGGCTTAAAGCTTTAATTGAAGATCAGAATTTGTAAGGTTGAATATCAATTCCAAGCCGAGCCTTTTTGGCACAGAAAATGCTTAAAAAGTTATTTTTCTATTTGTGGTTGAGGGATAAGATCATTTACAGAGCAGATCTCTGTTGGTTCTGCTCGGTGAGCTATTGCTACCCAAATTCTCACTGTTCTGCCATGTGCATTTGTGTGGCCCGATTATGCACACTCTGTATGGACCTCATTTGTCTCTGTTTATGCTCTCTGTAGACACTCCGCAGTTCCAGCGAAGGCTTTCCACGAAACGGGCCGAAAAAATGAAGCACCTTTCCAACAGGGTGCAACACGACTCCAGGCACGACTACAGACTCACGTCTGTAACCGAACATCTCTCCTAACAGAAACTGGACTTTGTTAAAGAAAGCAGACAAGCTCTTCTGGCTAATCTATGGAAATGAAGAGTGTGAGCAGATATTTAAAAGCAAAGCCTGATGGTGAGATTTGGTGGGAAACAGAAAGGAAACAGAGAACATTCTCCACCAATGTTCCATGGCTTAAAAAAATATAAAAATAATAATCGCAATTTAACATTAAAGGTAGGGCAGGCAATTTTAGCAAGACTAGCAATAGCAAAAGTTAGCTGTGAAAGAATAAGACCTCGCCCTCTTTTCAGATCTTCTAAGCCACAGCTTGACATGCCAGTAGGACATGAGAACTAAATGCATTTTCATTTGATTTGCTTAACATATTTATGCCCAAAAATATTTTTTAAAAATTATATTTTGAAATACTTTCAACCAGCATAAAACGTCCCTGGAAAAACTGGTCTAAATCTATTATTGTCGTTTCTGTGTCCGAACAGTGACATTCTTAAAAGTAAAGTGTATGATTTCAGTGTTTAAACACTTGCTCATGCCCCATTTAAGCTGCTATGATAAGCAATTAGTAGGTAGTTACTCTGAAAAGCATAAACACACTTTGCAGTGCACTCACAATAATTCTGTTTGTTTAAGAAACCAAATCAACCTAACTTGCAACAATGGCTTAACCAATGGCACGAATTTAGGGCGGGACTGTCTGTTTGACAGACAAACAAGATGCCAGAACGTTCTGGGCCCTGTTTGAAACACGCATTATTTTCGTGATTGTTTGGTGCTTGCGGAGAAATGTCACACTACATTTGTAATGTTTTTCCATTATCCACAACACTTCATGATATTACGACCGCAAATTCAACCTCCATATAAATCATAGCTGCTATATGAGCCGCAGTACAACACAGATGACTGGGGCATGCTGAAGTCAGCAGGACTGTGGGTTAAAAGCTGTACTTGATACTTCAAAACCATATGAATTCATAATTGGTTTATTGTGGCTGTTTGGCCCCGTCTGTTGGCTTTGAGACCATCTTTATACCCTTGTGTGGGGGTTTCAAACCCTGGGTTTAACATCTAAATGCTTTCGTTTTAAAAAATCGTTTTGATAGGTTGTAAAAACACTTCATTAATGCTTCCATTAAGTAACAAAACATTTGAAATGTTATATTGTATTCTAGGAATGTTAAAAATGTCCAGGTATTGGATTTTGAATTAACATTACTGCTTAGTTTTAAACATTAATTATACTGCTTTTGATGTAGGATATATAATGTTAAAGTTCAACTACTGTTACTGTAAGAACATTTTTGATAGACGTGGCTCTGCAAAGTTCTGAGAATGTTTCCTATTAGCTGGGTTACCATGAATGTATTTGATATTGCAATATAATTTATATGTTCTTTATACAATGACAAAGAAAATAAAAACTCATTACTTTATCATTTAAAAAAAAAAACATGGATTTTTTTCCCCATTTTTAAATATTTTAGTGGGTCTTGACATAATACCTGTCCGAGTCTGTCTAAGAATTAAAAAAAACTATTGAAGTTAACAAAAATATTAGATATATACAAATTTAAACGTTGTACCCAAAATATTGATGAATCCTGCACTCAGGGACGTATACATATCTTTGGTCAAATAAAAGGCTTTACAGTACAAGACTGGCCCCTTCCCCCAATACCACCTGCCAGTTACTAGCAATACCAAGTAGCAAATCACGACCCACTGTGACATAAACAAACAGCTATTGGCCATTTAAAATCAAATGTCAAACCCCAACATCTTGTTTCAATACATAATATGTCAACACAGGAAAGCCATTTAATGTGGTCTTTAACGGCCGTTTAAAAGGGTGGGAATGCAGCTGTAAAGAGTAATGCAATAAACAACTTATCTCTGTGCATGGAAGGCATGCATACATCCACACACATTCACTGCTCTGTGGGACCGAACCGTAATGAGGGCGTCCTCCAGCAGCCCACAGCATGCGGGTGCCTGACCACATGAAACACACAGCTGCTCGGTGAAACCAGGGCTCCGTCCCAAACACACACCACGAATGAAACAAACATGGTGTGGAGAGCTCAGAACACCAAGCTCTTCCAGAACCGAAGAAGGCCAGGACGTTTTCCCTTCCTCAGCACTTTCACTCAGCTGCCTTCAGTGTGTGCCACGAACCACACACAGGCCGACCAGACAGAATTTATGTTCTTATTACACCGAGACTTGAAGCTCCTAAAAGACAGCGTTGATAAGGAGAGGAGATTTTACAGAGTACATATTATAGGGATCACCTGAACAAACACAAACCATCCACAGAGGTTCAAATTTCTGTTGGCATCCAGGCCGTCGGATGATAACTACACACACGGTTGTCATAATAATATTTGTTCTTTACAGGGCCTGTCTACTCATTAAACTTAATAGGACTATCCACTTAAATATTTATTTTAAGAGAGTTGTGTTCCTGTAGCTCAATTGGTAGAGAATCGTGTTAGCAGCGCGAAGTTGTGGGTTCAATCCCAGGGAACACAAGTACTGACAAAAATATATACCCTGAATAAACTGTAAGTCACTTTGGATTAAAGCGTCTGCCAAATGAATAAATTTAAGTGTAATGTAAATATTTATATATATATATTTATATATATATATATATACATACATATATATATATATATATAAGTAATATATATATATATATTTATAAATAAATATAAGGCAGGGTAGGTGATTTTACAGGAGAAATGGTTTAAATATATCTATAAATCTTCTGTGGAAAGGGCAGAACTATGAAATGTTCATCCAATCATTGCATTTGGTTTTGGAGAGGGACGGTGACAGTATTGCTAGACTGGAAAAGGAAAACCACTCTGGTCAGAACCAAAATCACAAGTGTGAAAGCACACCAAAACAAAGCAGCAGGGAGCTTCAAACCAAGCCTGAAAACCTGGCTTATGACAGTCCACTAAACCAGCACCAGTTCTCTGCTGTTCTGTTGTTACCATAGTGCTGCATTTGAAGGCCAGGATCACTGACTGGTATGTCTGGGAGCCCAAATGATGCTTTGAGTGCCAAGCGAGCAAAAACGAGATCTCGCCAAGCGGCTGCTCATTACATCAGGCAAAAAACCAATCAGCACAATGATTTAGTGCGTCAGCGTAGCATACCACAGTTATCTGGGCTTCCTGTCCACAAACGCAGCATTATCTACAGGGATAAAAGCTCTTCTGATGGAAACATCTCAGAAATGCCACCTGCGTTCTGTTAGCGGAGAAATAAAAGGACCAGCAGCTAGCCATTATAAGACTGATAAGTCCACTGCCATATCCCATTAAAAGTCATTTTTGAGGTAATATCCTTCTTAAAATCACCCACGACTCATTTTATCATCTCTTGGTCATTAAATTTGCTGAAAAATGCAGAAATATTAACAATAAGCAGCTTTAGAAAAGTCAAAAAGAACACAACAGTAAAATAGTTCACCCTGAAAAAATGTTCCACTCTCATTATGAGGGTAATTGCAGTACAAAATGGATTATGTGTCTGCAGATTTTTTTGTTCTAATCCAAATTTGCTCATAACAATTCATGCAGAGTAACAGATTTGTACACTGTCTTGCTAAAGTCTGTGGTTGCACAGATAGTTAACACACACACACATGCTAATAGCGAAACTTAGCACCTCTTGGGAGGAAGCCCACCCTTTATAAACCTGCTACCCCTTAAACAAGAGGATGTGCCACCTATTTCCGTTGGCCATGGCTAACCACCTTATACTGACCCACAGCCAGCTTTCTGCATCCAAACTCTGACCTTAAACTTTACAAGAACACTTTTAAGCTGGACTCAGGTCAGTTATTAATCAGGGTTGCTGTAACGCCCCATTTTTACACCATGAAGGCAGCGTGTTGAAGATCAGTGCTGGTTAAAGCTGTAAGGAATATCTTTCACCTCTGTCGCCATTGCAGGTTAAAATTGCAGGTTAAAATAAACCCAACAGATCAAATTATAAATAATATTATTATAAATGTCACCAGTGTGAATCAGGGTAAAGTTAAAGATTGTGCTAAATCTGATCTGCTGATCTGTGATATACTTGCTCAATAACTGATTTTTACCTCTAAAAAAGTTAACAAATTGCAGCTTTAAGCAGATAATGACACATAAATACAGAAGATTATCAACTCGGCTACAATGCAAACCACCAAATCTCCTGTCCCAAAGGTAAATCAGAACTCATTGTTTTTGGCATTTTTTTGCCCATTGAACCCATTACTGAACTCAACGGTTGTTAAATTCACTCAATCAACTGATGAAGCCAATGCAAACATGATTTGCGAGGATTGCTTCCTAAACATCACGCTGGGGTGTTGAGACAGGGTCACGCCAGTTGCTTAGACACCACAAACCCAAATACAAGTTCATGAATCAAACTGGGAATGTCTTGAGATGTTTGTGCTAAATGCTAATTATTTTTGGCTTTGCAGCAAAACAAATTTTGCAAACTGAAATTGCTTTCTTAATAAGACAATATAAACTGACCACCTGACATATTACAGCAAAAAGCAATGGATTATAATAATATAATATAATAGATATAATAAATATAATATAATTTAATCCAGGTCAACTCACTTAACTTAGCCAGCAATAGTGAAATGCATTATCAACATTTACCACTGATACAGTCAATATCTTCACAAAATATGACAGCCTTGATTTAAGTTGTGCATAAATGCACAAATATGTTATTTTATGTTTCTTTTGTACATTTCCAGATGCTGTAAAATTGCACCCCAGTGCGTCTAAAGCTCAACCATATTTTTGTTGTGTTTTTTGGGTAAGCATTCACACTATCCTTAGAAAAATAGATGGACACACTGAAATATTTATTGTTTCAGCCACTGTTATATTGCAAAATGTTTTGCCGTCCAAAAGTGTATCAGTTGCAATTTACAATGTTTGTCATATAATGTTTATTATTTCTGTTCTCTTCATCTTTGCACCACATGGTAAGATTATTAATCATTTCCTGTAGCTTCTCTAGATCAAACCTGTCAGAAGAACAAACCCACTGTCCGTGTTTTCTCAGACAAAATTGCTCTTTCAATGCCTGACCGTGTAACTGTCATGATACAATACCATTGGAATTTACATACACTTAAATGCAGTATTAAACATGCAAGACAGGGTTACAGCTGGTAGTCATTTCATCTAAGTAGGTGGCATTGAGTTTCACTGGAGTAGCCCTCAACATGTCCAGTGTGTCGGGTATTGAACCGGTGCCTTTATGACCTGCTAACATATGGGAACCAACTCGGGCCTTATGGTCTACATCTGACCCTTATTAATTTCAAATTCAAACTCTTCATTTTTCACATCAACTGACTTATTACATCAGCAGGGCTGTTAAAAGTTCCTTTGAGCCAAATGAGCTAATTGGAGATGCATGAAGTCAACAGGGCCATAATGAAACTGCAAAGAACCCTAATTAGGGAAGGTAAATAAACGTTACAACACCACCAACTCCCCCCGCGTGATTAAACATGGAGGTGAAAAATATGCTTGAGATGAACAGAATCTATTTCCAACAACCTGGATTTTAACTGATGCCTGCAACACGGTAAGTGCATACCCAGCTAGCAACTTGCGTTTAAGAACGCTGTAAGAACATTTCCATTAACAAAAACATTAAAATGATATATTGAAAGTTCTAGGAACATTCAAAACGTCCAGTTTTTAGACGCTGGATTAAGTCAAAATGATCAAACATTAATGGTTTTTAAACTTAACGTTCTGTAATGTTTTTAAAACATTCCACTAACAACTAAGAATACATTTTTTTGACATATAGTAACTTATAAACATCCTACTAATATTACTGCAAAAATTAGCTTTTGAAGAACCTTGGCCAATGTTCTGAAAACATTCTCTGTTATCTGGGTATGGCTGTTTGAAAAAAAAACATGTAAGAAAAGAATGCAAGAAAAGCTATAATTTCAAACATCAAAGTAAGAACAAACCAATGACAGAGGCAGCTTACAGCATTTACAGTAAATGTGGACCAAAGAGAGCAGTGAAATTACTTCTTGTAAATGTTGTATATATGAATCATGCATATGTAACAATGAAAACAGTCTGAAGCCATTTATGGGACTCCAATGAACTTTAATGTCTCTGATTCACCAGTGTGAATCTAAGGGATTTGTAGAATCATTTCTTAAGTGTTGTGCCTGAACGAGGGAACACAAGTGTGGAGCATGGATGGGACAGCTGTGGGGTATTAACACAAGTATGAAGTACTTAAGATTCCTCAAAACCATCCTCAAACATGCAACTCTGGGCTAACAACCGTCTATATAAAATACTGGGTCCTGTAAAAAATGCCAGCCCACTAAAAAAAGCTCATTTTAAAGCCTTTAAGCAATCACTGGCCCCAAAATGAAAATTCTGCCATTATTTGCTCTCCCTCATGTGGTATCAAAAAAATATGACTTTCTTTTGTAAAACAACATGTTTTCATGTAATGAGAGTTGGGTTGCTACACTACAACAAGCTGCACAATGACTAAACAGCACCATTAAAGTGTCATAAAGTGATCTGGGCATTATATTTTAAAGTGCTCTGAAGCTACACAATAACTCTGATTTTGGACCCATCGTTCACCTTCATGTGAGGTGGCAAGAACTTTTTCTTAAACATATCTTTTGTGTTCTCTGGAGGAAAGCTTGGAACAACAAAACAAGAGTGTAAGTTAATTATGGAAAATGTACATTTTGGGGAACTATTGCTTTGTTATTTTTATTTAAAATCAAAGTGGTGCCAAAATTTCAACCTACAGTTCCATTTCTGATCACTTTGATTTTAATGGCTAAAAAATTGACTTCCACTCATGAAAACCAGTACAAAGTAATTGTGAAAGGTTAAACGGGTGGAAACAAAGACGCTGTTATGATACAATAATGAAAACATATTTTTTTCCTTTTTCACCCTTTTTACATAATTTTTCATGACAGTGTGCAACAGACACAACAAAGTGTATTGCGCTAGCAAAAGCACATCGATGGTTATCGCAAGCCTGGTGCCAGTATTATGATGCGATGTGGTGGCGGTGAGACAAGCTTAGCTTAGCTTCCCATCCACCACAGTAACGTGTGACCGTGCCCTTATTAGATAGCACAGTAGGGTGAGTGATGGCATTAGGAAGCATCTGGACTGAGAACAGCTCGGCACAGAGGGGCCAGGTCACAGAAATGTCACCCACCCCATCCAGCGTCATGCCGACTCCCTGCCCGGATTCCTCTCCGCTCATCTCACACAGAGACGATGCTTGCTGTCATTGTGCTCTTTATAAGCCTGTGATATATATACTGAGTAAAATGCAGCGAACCATGAGGTAAGAGTCACATTCAGTCATGATGGATTGCCTAATATCAATATAAAAATACACGCTCAGACCCTATGCTGGGAAGACAAGCACACAAGCACAGAGGAATATTAAAGCTGCAATCCATAACTTTTTTGGATTATAACTGAACAGAAATCTGTTATTCAGCAAGTGCATAACAGGTTTACCTCACCCCGATTCACGACGGTAAGTTTATAATAATGATTTATGCGGTCATTTCAGCTGTCAGCTCCTGTTTCCTGGGAAACGTCAGTTTGGCTTCATTTGACTTTAATATTCAGAAAGTAACCTGTAATGTTACGCTTTAGTCAGAGATGGCGACAGAGAGGCGAAAGTTACTATTGCAAATACTCAAGTAAATCATGCTAGACTTTTGCAGTCCACACGCATCGTTGCGCATGCAGCTTTAAATGCAGGTTTTGGGTGTATGGAGTCGGGACGGCATTCAATATTGTATAAGTGCTTACTGCATCTTCTGGTTTGTGGCCCCCAGGCGCCTCGTTCAGGGTGTCGTCCAGCAGGTCATGGTGATGAGTAAGTGTGAATTCCCGGATAAAGACGGCATCACTGTTACTGCTCTCCGCCCAGACCTGAAAAATTCAATACATGTCTCATTACTGTAACTGTTGTTACTAGTTACAATAGAATTGTGCTACATTAAACATATGCATTAAACCCATATGAGTTTCTTTTACTTAACAAATGAATATTTTGCTTATTCTGTTTTTATAAAATGAAAGTAAATGAGGTGTTAGGATGTTAAGCTAGAAAATTATTAAAAAAGGACTATTGACAGTATGAATCATAAATGTGGTCTGTGCATTATAATTCAGCTGCTTTAAAGCTATACAATAACGGTTTTGTGTATTATTTTGGACCATGCAATTGCAGTTATTCACCCTCATGTGAAGTGGCAAAAACATTCTTCTAAAATTCACCTTTTATGTTGTCTGGAAGAAAGTCTTACATGTTAGAAACAACATAAGGATAAGTTAAACAAAACATTTGGCAAAATACTTTTTTGTTTTTAGGTGTTTCAAATGTTCCGAACTGATCGCTTTAAATTTAATTACTAACAAAGAAAATTAAGTTAAACTCATAAAAACCCATGAAAAATGATTGTGAAAGAACATAATGAGAAACTATGGTGTGATTATGTAAGATAATAAACTGCATAGAGCATAACTAACTCTAGAATTCCCATTCCCAGTTTTGAACTGTGCCATTCAAATCATTTTTCTACTGTCTTTTTTTACTGCTATGAAAACTTAATGTGACTGAATGGAGTCGTGTGGCAGCGCTTCAAAGTAACACGCTAGTTTAATTCTGCGTATAAGTGGTAGATTGTCATTAAAAAGGGAAACGAATGGCTGCTTAATAAAGCTTGAACCGTGAAAGCCTGCCAAACTGATAACAAATGAACAAAAAAAAGACTGCCAATTCTTCTCAAAGCCACATTTCTGAGGCAACCAACCAGCGCATGACTTCTAGACAGCACGCATTAGATAACACCAAAATGTATAGAGGCTCTTAACATCTGACAGCGACAAAATTAAGAGATGAGGAAATTATTAGCAGGCTTTTGAACATTATCTAACATCAAAGAAAGCCATTGAAAACCACCAATAAATTCTCAATATAAATGCATTTCATTACAAAAGCACTGGAGGCAGATAAAACCGTGTGTTTGATGTGGGACGCTGCCTCAGTCAGGCAGTATAGGGGTTGTGTGTGTTATTCTGGTGACGACCACATTTCAACACCATATAATGCTCACACATCACCGAAGTTACAGGCCGTTCCCTGACAGATTCTTGGCTCGGGGATCTATTGCAACTTCCAAAAGCTGTTTTACTTACTGTACGTACATTCCATACGAGCAATTATAGTCTATTACATGAAGCATGCCCTCATATACGTTACAGTATGGATGTGACTGATACTGAAGGCTTGTCAGGGGAACTCTCTGTTCAGAAGCGTGTAAGACAGGCAGGGGAATGGTGCAGAGCCATTGTCAACAAAAATTAACAAAACATAAATAGCCCAGATGGCCACGGTCAATCCTAAAATCACTTTCTGTGGGCTAAAAAAAATGAAGACATAAATAGCCCTGCAAAAATTTTTAAGAACAAAATCTGTCACACAAATGACAGCTTCATCCATAATTCAGCCAACAGGGAACATTCCCAGAATGTTGGCCATTGCTTTTTAAAAGTAACTTAAAAGTTATCCTAAATCTTCTTCAAGCAATGTTAGTAGAATTTTTTGAAGCTTAAGTTGCTATTTAAATGGTTAAAACATCACAATATAAAAACAGTTTGAATAACAATTGAAACAAAATGTTTCTGCAATGTCTAAAAAAAGATGTTTTCAATGTTCCTAGAACATGCAAAATAACATTTTTGTTATGTAACGGGAACATTAGGGAAACGTTCTTACAATTTAAAACTTCTAGCTGGGATCATGCTATTCTTCAATCAATCAGCAAGAGTTTATCTGAAGAGAGGCGGAGTGTGGAGTGAATTCTGGCTGAACTGAGGCCTAATGGAGCATGACTGCCAAGTGTTCTTTTGAGTGTTTAAAATGAATCGATCAAGTTCTCCTGCTAAGGAAAACAAGGCAGTTGTTAAAACGAGATGTCACGGGGCCTGCGCTCCCTCTGGGCACAGCGTCGGACATCCTCCTGACAACCTTGCTACCATGAACTCATGCCACCGTGTGCATAGCTATTCACATTCCTAGATTAAAATACCGAAAAAATGTTATACATTTTAAACTAAAGATGCTGAGACATTTGAAAGAATGCGACATTGAGTGACAGCTGCCTGAAGGGAAAAAATTGAATTTTTTTTCTATACACACACACACACACACACACACACACCTGAATACTATTTGCTGCTTGTTCTCTGCTTTTTGCGTCAGGCAATAACATGTTTGAGCTTTTAATCACGATCATGTTTCCAAATACTACAATTAATGTTCTTTATCGCTGTAACATGTTCACTTTTGTCCATTTTGTCCGTGCCACTAAATCTGCTGTCCAAGAAGTTTAACTGACAATTCAAGTGTTGACTGACCTACTGTAACAGCACAGCTGTACATCAGTTCCACGTTTTTGACCATCTTAACATGTTAGACAACAGTTCTAATTGTTCAGTTCAGAGAGAACAGTTCTAAATGACAACATCTAATTGTTCTCACACAAACTTAATTTGTGCTATAGTGCTCTACAGACACATACTACAAAACTTTTGCAACCCCTGATATACAGTCAGGCTATAATTCCAGAACTTGCATGAACCTCAAATCCATAATAAAGTGATCTCTTTATGCCGGTGGCATTAATTCATTCTCCTCTAGCAATATTGCATTTCAAAGCACAAGACAGGTACATGGAGAGAAGAGGAAGTGAACCCGGGTCGGATCGGGCCTTCAAAAGAACATAATCAACTGTAATAACACCAATCTGATATTATAATTGCTCTATCCGGCTGAGAGGTGCCAGCTGCTTGGCCAGGGGATATAAAAGACAGGACCACATTAGCAGCATATGCCCACCCCAGGTTTCCATTTCATGCATGGCCACCTTTGATTTATAAGCTCTGCTGTGGTGTTTTGATAACAACAGCCTCGTTTCCACACTGCTCTGGGTGCAAAAAAAGTCCATTTTCAGGAGGATCAGCACAAGCGTTCATCTGAAGGGCGAGAGAGAGGAGGAAACCCGGAGTGACATCTGCTGACATTTTGCTCCCTCTTGTTTCTCCTTGTGCTTTCCTGGCTTGTATATCCCACCTCCTTATTTTCTGAAGGTGAAGTTTTCCTGTACAGAAGAAAGCTAAAACAATACACAGTCTCACGGCACCATCGCTCTCACCTCTGTTTGATCTTTCTAAAGAGGAAACCAACTTTTCAAAACAGATTTCTGTGCCCACAATGTTGACACAAGCTTCCTCATGCTGGAGTCTATTGGAAGAGTTTACGCACACACACACACACACACACACATATATATATAATGCTTGGGCACTAAGGTCTCTCTCCCTGAGATGTCTTTGTTACTGAAGACAGGTCATGGATGATGGTAATTATTGCACTGATAGGGTTTACTTACTGGATTTGACAGGGTTTTGGCGGACTCTAGGCAACATTACACCCTTTGGTGTGAAAGCTCTCCTGGTTGCAATTTACACTTCAAGAGTTACGCCTGAGAAACGAGGTGCTGCTTCTCCAGGAACGATTGCGCCAAAATAACAGAACTCCTTTCATCACCTTCTCCCATTCTGGACAAGTCGTTTGATTGTTTCTCATTCTTGTGGGAAGTTTGAAGATATAATGCATACTAGCCATGCTAGCGAAACTCTGATTAGTGAAAGACCATTTTACCTAATAAGAAAAAAAATAGCTGATTTATAAAATATAAATAATAATAATTTGCATCATTTACTCACTCATGCCATTCCAAAACTGTATTTTTTTTGCCTCTGAAAAACACAAAAGAAGATATTTTGAAGTATGTTAGTAACCAAACAGCGCTGGCACCCATTGACTTTCATTGCATGAACACAAAACCACCAAGACATTTCAAATCAAAATATCTTCCTTGTGTTTCAACAAAACATTTTTGGTTTGGAATGACAGAGTAAATGGAGTAAATGATGGAAACATTTTCATTTTTGGTTGAAATATCAATTTAATATGTTCGGTTGGGCAATGGAAATGAAAGGGAAAACAAAAAATACTTATCCGATACTCTCCTTAATGACACACTTTGTGGAGAAGAGTCAACTAAAAAAGTACCAAAAAACACCACATTTAAACATGGTACTATAGTGTAAAAATACTGTGGTATTTTTAAAGAACCTGAAAGAGTGATAAGTAAATATCATGTACATACTCCCGCATATATAAATATGCCAAGCATTTATCACCATAGTAGATTTCAAAGTATATACCATGGTACCAAGTAGTGAACACCATCCCTGTGTCATAGTACCGCCACAGTACCAGTGTTTAAAAAAACAAAACCCTTTGCTGTCTTCCATCCTGTTACACTGTGGTATTATGTGATTTTGTGACTGATATTTCCTAAATGTCTCTCTAGATTTTGGCTCCTTCCTCAGACAAACAGTCTCTGTTGAGAGACATGAATCTTTTTCTGTACATACCTTTAATAGCAAAAGCCTTCCAAATGATCCTGTGGTGTAAATTAAACTGGTGTGTGACCCGCAGATAGCGCGCTTGGTGCCAGTCTGACGCATGACAAAATCAACTTGGGCCGTACTGAATTTTCACCTCTTAGGGGCAGATAACAGGAGCTTCATCTGCAGATGAGCTGTGGAAGACAGGAAGTTCTGATCACTCGCTCCTCGGTTCCTCCCTGTGTCCACAAGTCATCTCAGCTCATTTATCTTGTGCTGTTTACTGAAAAAAATTCCTAAAGGGCTTCTGTGCTGTGAACTATGTCTGCTATGCTCCTCTCGACTGCCTGTCGCCCGAGTGGCTCTTTAAGTCACATTTATAACATTTTATGAACTATAGGAGTCTAAATAAATCAATGTTGCTAGATTAAGCAATGACAACAGTTAATATCTAAAGGTACTAATTGGTCACCTGGGGTGATGCGTCTCATGTCCTGTGGGTTACGCAGCAAGACACGATATTGATCAGGATTTAATACTTCTGTTATCGATCATTAGCCGCTAATGTTTGCAACACAATGGATAAACATCCGTATGGTGCCGTCTGTTTGCAGCCAAGACACGAGGCAGGAAGTGGAAAATTTCCGTACACTGATCTACTGTATATTGTAGGATTTCATTGGGATGATGTCAACAAATTCCTGATCCCAAAATATTATCCTACAAAAAGAAACCAGGCCTCAGCAGGCATGTTAACACTGAACTAATCACTCTATAAGGTGGTGAAAACCCAGCTAACAATTCTTGGCTTTTGGTTCCTGAATGTTAATTATTAAGGTTTGTTTTTAGTTCACCAGGAATGTTTAAAGAAACTGAACGTTAGTCGTCGCCTTCCAGAACATACTGAAAAATGATAAGAACATTCCTTAATACAGTCTTGTTTGATGTCTTAATGAATGTTTGGCCGTTGATTAACACTGAGCTAAAGTGAGTCAAGTCAGGGTAAAGTGTTTATGTTCAAAGACATTCATGTTAACTAAAGGTTTTTCCTTTAAATACTGCTGGACCAGGGACAATATAAACAGATTAAACCATACATTAAGATATAATGGGATCAGATTAAGGAAATAGGATCAGATCTGATTCTATGGAAGGAGTCAAACACCCATTTAAAATTTATAAATTGTGTCAGATACTGTATAGCCATTACAAAAACCGAATAATATCTAAATTATACTGTACGTGTCCTATATGAGGACAGAGTGCATGGGAACCAGCTGTCTCTGAGACATGGACACCTTTCAATACAGAAATACAGGATATTTTAGCAGCAATGGGACCGTTTCAAAACGTCTGTAAAAATGTTTAACTTTTTTTAACCCGATTTTTGTAATAAAGCTCAAATACCAATTATCTGTATCCATTGCCTTATTTAGCAAGTAGTCATTTAAAAGTCATTTATTTCTGAACGTTCAGCTCGTCTCTAATGGAAAGAAAAACTTCATCAGTCATTTTAATACACTCTGTTTTATACACTATGTATTTATACGCTGCACGGCTGCGCACACATGACCGCAGTGTTTGTCTATCAAGTGTTTCCAGAACGGTCGCAGCACTCTCTGATCGAGTCTCATTGGTCAGGTTAATTTCTCTGGCTACCACACACAACCGCACACTTCCTGGTAGGAGTGATATAGTCCAGAGCACCGAATGTGTGAGTCTCAACACATCACTAACAGAGACCTGACCGTCCTACCAGTCTGAGTTACTGTGTTCCTCTCACTTTAGTCCGAAGGCCCTACAAGAGAGCAAACAAGTTCTTAGAGTTATTATACAACCACATCTCATCCATTATTGCACCTTGTCAGGACACAAGCATGTAGTTATGAAATTAAAACTACATTTACAGATGGTCACATTATGTAAATTAAGCAGAAAATGAGATTAAAAACTGAACGTTTGGATATTATAGTAATTTACAGGAATTAATTAGAATTTGTGGATAATTTTTACAAACTGTATCATATACAAACATAAATAAACACATTCACTTACTTGACAAATAACTTGTCTATATCTGTGTGCCATAATTCCCATAAATTCCCATAACTTCCCTTAATTTTCCAAGTTCTCAGAATTTTGCGACCCTGTGAATCGCATACAGAAGTACACACTTCACAAAAACAACATGGTTCCTTATTATACGTCAAACTCATCAAACAATCTGTTCCTGCGCTCATGCAGCGATGGCATTTAGATTTAATGCTTAATTGCACAGAAGTTCTTATATTTCACTGAAACTCGCTGACTGTTAACTGACCTGTGTCAGAACTTCTGACTGTGCCAACGCAGGACAAACATGTGTGAACTAAAGTGGTCCATCTGCATGGTGAAAAGATGTGGAACCCAAGACGCCAGGTTTCCCTCTTACCGTCCACACGGGACACATAAAGAGTGTGAATAGGGGTCAATTCTAGTCAAGTCTCTATTAGAACAAGCTTTTCGTTCCAAATTTGAACCTCAGTTTCCGGACTGTGCCACTCTAAAGTAAAGGTGCTGATTGGTTGCAAACCTCCAAGGAGGTTGAGGCCATTCGGTTTGGTCACGCTGAACCCTGGAACTTCTAGCAAAATTGTGCACAAAAACGTCTTTGGACAGATTGTCATTAAAGTGAGTGATTTGTGCGTTTCATGATCCACAGAGAGATGAAAAGGCTGCGCAGAGGCAGATTGCGTGTTATTTTCTAGATGTAGGTGATGAAAGAGGATCGTTTCTGACTGATGGGAGGTTGGCCAAGCCTGTCATAAAGGGACACAAAGTCATCAGAGACCTGATGGGAGGATAAAACATGCAACTAAAGAACTGATAAAACAAAACCTCTCAAATCAAGTTGGAAAAATGTTGACGTGCTGCTCAGACCAGTCAGCATATTTCCTTAAAACTGCAAAGCGTAATTTTCGCCTCTCTAGCGCCATATATGTCTGAAACATTAAAATACAGGTAACATTACAGTCTTTATATTTGTTGAGATTAATATGTTTAAGTCAAACTTACTCAATAACTGACTCCCAACAAAGATATGAACTCCAACTAGATAAAATAACAAGGGAAGCTGTTTTAATCACAACTCATTGATGTGGTAGATTTAAATGAATTCACAATGATAGCTATTCTCTGTCCAATAGAAATGATTCCTTTTTTTAGGTCACATGGGTTCAGATGTATTGAAATTGAAGGACACATCAGGTCAAATCACAGGAAGATACCACATCATCATGCCATGAGTACGTTCAACCCAACACTGTTTAATGGCCACACAAGGAGAATGAGATGAGACACTGCGCTGACATAATTGCTCTGGTTTTGATTATCCGTCTAGTTTAAATCTTCAATCACACCCACATACCGCAAAAAATACCATTTGTTTCCATGACTACAGCCATGACCAATTATAAGTGACTTGCAGATATGACAAATGGTGAATGATTTACAAAGTGCTTTGAGGTTCCACATACTCACACCAGCTAACAATTTTAGGCAGCAAGAACGTTTCCCTAACTTACAAAAACGTTTCCCTAACTTACAAAAACGTTGTTCCATTAAATGCCAAAATGTTAAGAAATTTAAAGTTCTAGGAATGTTCAAAACATACATTTTTTATAAATGTTCTTGATTACTTATGCAATTAAAGTTCACACTTTTTAAATTGCCACTTTTTTAAAATGTCCCCTAACAACGTTCTACAGGAACTTTTTTAATAACTTTAAAATAACTTTACTCAATTAACGTTGAATGTTGCTCAACGTTCCAAGAACGTTCCCCGTTTGAACACAAGTTCCTCTCTATTCCAAACCGTGGCTTCAACAAGTTCATAGAAGAGGCTGCCGCTCCGGTGTCCCAGCTCATCAAACGTCACGCCAATGTTTCCCAGGAACGCCGTGTGCGATGGGAAAATCTAATTAGGATCTTGAGCTGAGGTGGGGTTGAAGGGTTGGGTGGCGTCTCCCAAACAGCAGATGTGGGTGAATTATGTAAAAGTTACCCAACTTACTGGCCGAGAATCTGGAGAAGCAGAAATGAGAATTGTGACACGATCCTCACATGCTGAGAACATACAATGTTTGGAGCTGAACATATGCAGAACTTCTGCAACAAAAAAAACCCAATGCTAATATATTAAAATATCTCTATTTAATTTAAAAGTTGTCTTTTTTAATTGTTACATCATTAAACTACACAGTACAATTGATCCAAATGTGTTTTTGGTGTCTGAGCGAAATTCATTTAGTTTTTTGTATTCTAAACAGTGAAAGAAAAACTAATGAAGTCTGATTATTTTCTCAAACCCAACATTTACATGTGGTTTGAAATCCTATTAAAATTGAATTTTTGGAAATAAGCTACAAGTAATTGTTTTGTCATTTGGAACGCAACATGCACATAATGTCAGTGTTGACTACAGTGCAGCAGCGTTTACAGACGTGTCCAAATTTGACTCTACCCAGTGAACTAAACGCCATATACTGTGTAAAATGTAATTAAACCATCCGTTTGGACATTTCCCTGAAACAAAAATCTTTAGCAAGTCATTACTATGACAACAAACATGGATACATCAGATACCGCTTACACTGCCCAAACAGACAGATTCAATTTACACAATGACAATGTGAACAATCAATCCTAAAGATTCTGAACAAAAACAAATCAGGATTGGGTGCAGTGAGAACATAAATTTAAGCAGATTTGTAAAGATTGGAGCAAGAGCCTGAGAAACTTGGAGGCCTGCTGAGAGAGTAACTTTATCTGTGTGACCCTGAGGGCGATTTCCCATAATCCCTTTGGCTTGCACATCTCAGAGACACACACCCAAAAAAGTTAGATTACAGGAACGTTTCCCTAACGCTTCTATTAAGTAACAAAAGCATTCAAAATGTTATTTTAAATGTTCAAGGAAACAATGTTTGGTCAGTTATAAGAATGTTCCTCAAAATGAATGTTCCACAACAACTTTTCGATGTAAATCATTAAAAAAGTTCTACTAATATAATTGCAAGAATCCTTTATCACTGAAAAATTTGTTTTCATTGTTAACCGATGTTCTAAGAACGTTCCCTGTTAGCTATGTATACACATATGCCTGCTCGCAGAGGCATCTAAGGCTACGGCCCTGTTGTGTTGTTCTCGCTTACGTTAATGTTCTAGTACATTTTACAAGTTAATAAACTACAGACAATCGATCACACAAAAACATCCGGCACCAGCCACTTCACAACCTATTACTCTTGACCAAACGACAACCTGAGGCGTGTCACAGACTTACCAGCCACAATCAAACAAAGACTTCAAAAACGTCACATTGAAAAATAAAGCGTGCATGTGTACAAAACATTCCTCAAATTTAAAAGCTGTGACATTTTAACAAAAGGCGCAGAGGAACGAGAAACACACACTTGGGCTTCTACAGAGAAACAATTCCACATATTCACTTTGCGTAAAGCCACACAAATACTTGTCAGCATGACAAACAAAAACCCTAAACGTTCACCCACAAATAACATTTCTGTCATTATTTACTCACCCCCACGTCGGTCCAAACCCATATGACTTTCTTCTGTCTAACACAAAGTTTCCACTTAAAAGCAGAGTAGACAACAGTTTTCCAGAAACATTTTTCGTTATGCCGGTTGATTACTGACAGAAATCACTATTTATCCTAAGTGGTATAAATATATTTATACAAAACTTCTGTGAAAATCTTCTGTGGAACCTGGAAATATTCATCCAATCATTGCATTTGGTCTAAATGCATTCAGTATATTCCACTATTGGTTTTCCCAATCCATGTGAAAATTTCTTTTAGGAACAGACTGAAATTTAAGTTGTAACTTGGAGCTACTCGCACATTCAGATATATAAGCCTGGCTGCACTTCACATTAGAAGTCAAAGATTTGAAAGACATGATAAAATCAGAGAATGATAAAATGATGATGAAATTATAGTGAGCAAATTTCACACCTGAGGAATAAGAGAGTGAATCTCTGTAAGTGTTTCATTAAATACGTCCTTACATAAAAATCATTGATTAGCATAAAAAAGACAAAATGATAACTGCCCTTATTTGAAAGTGACTGACAACAGATGTGAATCAAAATGCAAATAATTCAATAATTCATAATTCATTTTGCCTACTTCACAATAAATACTGTTTCTGCATCTACAGGCCCATTCTGATCGATAAGGGTGCGAGTCTGATTATGCAATCAGACGGATTATGATTATGTAATCAGAAAGCACAGGTCATTCCTGTGTTGTGAGGCTGAGATGGTGTTCCAGTGGTTTATTAAGGGTGTAGTTTTCATCTGCTCCACCCTCAGTTATCTGTCCACACCTCAACACAGATGGAGTGAGAAGTTATTAGTCTCACTGGCCAGGCAAATCCTGCACAGACTGAGAAAAATGACAATGTTCAATGTTCTTACAGCCCTTACAATACAAAACCTACACAATATAACTCTATTTTGCCTGCAAGCCTGTTTTGTTGCTGCTAAAAACGAACAACGGACAGGATACAACACAAATTGTGTTGTATCACAATGTATCACAAAAAAACAGCTGAACAAAATGCATCATGCTGGACACTGATACACTGATAAAAAAGAACCTATATTAATGCAGATATAAACAGTATTTTAAAAAATGCTTTATAGAAAACAAACTATGGGTATTTTATTATATGTAGCTAGCTAGGCAAATCTATGTATGCCTGTGTGTGTGTGTGTGTGTGTGAGAGAGAGAGAGAGAGAGAGGGAGAGAGAGAGAGAGAGAGAGAGAGAGAGGAATGGGTTCAAGTTAGTCATGCCATTACAGTGATTTATTAAGCTTTATTATGTGTGTATGGGTGTAATACTGCCATTATTTGCATATTTTACAGTAATATCAACTGGCCTGTGGCAATCACGGATACAGGCATGTAACTGTAGGTTGGATCAGGTCAAAGACACTGAGCTCACGCCGGCTCCTCTACACAACACATGCCTATACTGATCTCACATTTCAAAACTCTGCGGCTTGGGCTGAAACCTGCCAAATCTGAAGAACAAACTTGAACACATGCAGATGCCAAAGCGCTGGTATGTGGATAACCAGTAATGTATCATATGCTGAAATGTGAATTGAGCTAACTGTCTGGAGGAAGCTAATGGGCTTGACATACATCTGTCAGTGGATTTGGCTGACGTTGCTGAGAGCATCGGCCTTTGTGAAGGGAGGTGTCACAGGGTACCACGGAGTAAACCAACACAGCTGTGTAATGTGTTTACGGTGTGTGTGTGTGTAGGGGTGCGGAAGGGAGAAGTTTAAGAAAGATAAAGGTTTATCAAACTTATTTGAACAGCATTAGTGAGCAGGACAACCAAGCAATTTTAATACAACATCTACCAAAAATAAGCTGGCCATTTTAAACATTCCTAAAACGTTTTTAATGTTGTTGTGACTTAATGAAAACTTTACAGAAACATTCATGCAACCTACAATTGTTGGCTGGGAAGACTCCCCACAAACTTTATCCCATAATCACCATAATCACAGTTTTCTCTGAGCAAGATATGATGCCAATCTGCAACACAGAGTGTAAGACACGTTCTTCAGAGGCAGAACATTGTGTAACAGAACGTTGTAATTGTGATTATTCATAACCAAAGAGTCAACAGGGTCAGCAGCACGTCTCATTCTGTGTAAAGTACCTTAATGAAATGTTCCACATTTCCACCTACAGCAGAACCATTATTTTACGCTCATGTGAAGCAAGAGACGCCCCACCGAGCAAAGTTATAGCCTTTAAATTCAACAGAACATTGAGTTTCTCAAACAGCGATACAGTGGGATGCATAAACGTTGTATAAAAGTCAAATACCTCCATCCATCAAAATCCTCAACGTCAGTCAAAATCCTCAACATCGTCATAGACCTGTAAATCTCCTGCCAACGCAACTGATCTAGAATCAGTTTTGTCAGCCACATACCCACCAAAAACAGCGGCGGTCCAACATTTATTACATTTTCCAAGATGAATATCCCAGAGTCCGGACTGTCAGTACGACCCTGTGATTTCTGTAATGCGAAAACCACGGAAGGAATTGGAAAACAGACGTTAAAATAGAAACCAGACGTAAACACAGAAAACCGCAGAATTTAGATGCTTCGATTGCAGTTAGTGTTCACAAAATTAGTGTGAATATTAGCGTAGAAAATGTCTTTTTGATGGCGCGTGGAATGTTATGGCGTTTTGACAGTAACTGCTGTAAAGTAGTGGGGCTGTATTCTAACAGATCGCCTCTCAGAAGAATATTTGACAAATTTGGGCTAGCTATTGAACGAAGATGTCAACACAACTGTCAATGACTAGCGAGCTCTGAATTCTACAGCAGCGGATGTATCGCTGCAATATAATTTACCAAATATAAATTATTAAAACTATTTCAAGTATTACTGTAAAAAAAGTGACATGTATAATTTTAAAAAATTCCGCTTATTTTTGTTTAACTTCAGAAGTTCAATTTAGGAATAAAACACTGCTGTTCTGTTTTATATTACATATTTCATGGTTTAAGATTAGCTATGAAAAAATATTCATTACTGTATCCTACATCAACAACGCTTAGTAACCATGAAACTAACCATGAAAGTGTTGAAGGATTACAGTGTGTTCATTCTTATTAACATACTTGAAATTTGACAGCCAGGGTCACTATGAAACGTGTATAAAACAGCTGCGAAAAGAACATGGCAAAAAAAATGCTTTTAAAAATAAAAATTAAAGACTTACACTTTATAAGGTTCCATTTATTAACATTAATGCATTAGCTAAAATGAACAAGGATAACAGTGTTTTTACAGCATATATAAATCTTTGCTAACGTTACTTGATTGTTAATTGTTCACTTCATTCATGTTGTGCATGTTAACAGACAACATTGAATTTAATTTTATTTATTTAAAAAGTGTGTTAATACAAATGATCTACAACAAGTTGTATACCTGTTGTGTAAGTATAGTTAACTGTTAGCTAAGGAACTTAGCTAATGTTAATAAATGGAACCTTATTGTAAATGTTCTCACTGATGGTGCAGTCAGAACCTCAGAAGTCCTGAAACACAAGCCTAAAGCTAAACTTGTGAATGACAGTGATAAATGTTTGGCACAGCCATCGATCTGCGTTCCTCTCCTCCTAAAGAGACAGCCGGACCATTTAGAATCTTTAACACAACACAGGAGATTTATTGGACTCAGTATGTGCAATGGCTGCCCGGCACACAGCTATAATGGGCTTGAGAACACAATGTGGTTTTTTTGCTTGCTTTCAGCGCAGCCTCTTGTGTGCAGTAAAGCCTCATAGTAGCTGTGTTAGTTCAGGAGATTTTCAGAGCTGTTAGTCTGTCTAAACACTGGGGCACTGAGAGACTAGCCCTGTTTGTTTTCATTGTTACCAAGATCCCAGAGGACAGACTTTATCTTCATCGCTAAAAAGAAATGGAGGTGGAAAGTGACCCTCCATCCACTGGGATTAAGTCTCTTTTCAGTTTGGGTTGAAGTGGTTTTGCTGAGTGAAAATCTTCATCCACTTAAGAACAAGTAATCCTCAGTTAGAGAACACATATCTGATCATTAAACTGAATTAACCTTTATCCTTAATTACCCAATTATCCTTGAGATTGTATCTGCAGCGCTGGGCTAAATATTTATGATGGGAAATGTTGATTTCAAGTGGATAATGAGCGTGTAATTGTAGTACGTGGCATTTTTGGAACGTTTGATTCTAATTGGTCGATTGCTGCTTTTAACATTCTTTCATAGCGCTGATGCCAGTGGCTGTGTTAAATCAAACTCTGTGGTGTTTGGATGCAAATTCATCCGTGACTTGCTTAAGTTAAGCAGATGCCAACACAGACCCAGCTAACAGGGAACATTCTCATAATGTTGCCTAATGTTTTCTGAAAGTTCTATGAAATTCATCAACAAACATTGTTGCATAAACATTTTTAAATGCAATACATACAAAAAACAGTATTCTTAAGTAGTTAATGAAATGTTTTAAAAACATTACAGAATTTAAAAAATGTTTAAAGGATTTAGAAACCAAGCAACAACGTTCTCAAAATGTCAAAATAACTAGATGTTTTGAACATTTCTAAAACTTCCAAAAATAACATTTTGAAATGTCATGAAAACGTTCTTACAACCTAAAGCTGGGGATATAACCTGCCCTTATCCTTAAATGCCATTTATAACTCAAGTTAAAAGATTAAATTCAAGTTAAAAAGAAGTTAAAAGAAAAACTTATTCAGGCTACACAACTGAAAGGACAAACAAAACTTGTGTAAACTAAATAAAATTAGAATTATCATAAATGAGTATGAAATTCACATATGATATCTAATATAAATCACCTAAATACACCATTAATCCCCACACGGAAGATTAAATCGCTTTGGAAAAGACAGAGTGACTGAGTGACTATCAAGCTAATGAAACTGAAGCTATGATTTAATTTATAAAGAAGCCACTATCTCTTGAAAGCAAACAATGACTCCTTTGAAATACAATCTAACTGTATTTGGCTCTCTTGAGTCCAAAGTAATTGCTTCTCCTTGATGGGAGTGAGACTGTCAGAGTGAGACAGGAAGTCCAACTGCCACAAAGCAGGTCCGTCAGGCTCTGCATTCTCTGGATGCAATTCTCATCAAACATGTTTACCAGTAAAGCTCCTAGCTTCACAGCCGCTTCGCTTGCGTTTATACGAAAGTCAAACTGGGAAATGAAACTGTCTGTGGAGAAGTGTGTCAGGCTGCCGTGAACGACAACTTACAAGTGAGGTTCAAACAGGTGTTCCTATTACCACTTAATTTGCGGCCTCACTTCAGTGCCCATGGGTACTTGCCCATAGTGCCGACGCAGGGCGCTTGGCACGCATGCAGGGACTTATCCTTGTTAGGGGGCTTTTGTTTGACTTGGAATCAGAACCTTGCCAGACTGGTGCCACCTGCCCTAACATCTAAACCTCAGGCTGTATCCCATCCACAAAAGAGCTTTCAGCTGAATCCACTGGGCACCGGCTGATGAAAACATGACCTGACAGCAAACAACTCAACTAGCAATGAATCCTGGGTGAGGATCAATCAAAACAAAACTGACATAAACAAAACTAGACTCTTACATTTTCAAGAAAATATGAGCGGTGATTGCTCAAGCAAAATTAATGTTCTACGTGGTTGCTAAGGTGTTGCCAGGTGGGATTAAAAAAATCAAATCTTTGAAATTGGATGCTATGAAGTTGCAAAATATAACTTGAAACACATGTGAGTACATAGTTTTGAACATTTTCCAAATATAACAGTTTCAGATTGTAAAAAGTAATTAAAAATATTAAAACGTTATGCTGAAAGTTATAGGAAGTTCTAGGAAGACAAACTTTTTTCATTTTTTAGACATTGTATTAATGTTAATACTTGGTTGTAAGAACATTATTTAAACTTTTTTAATTCTCCAAAATGTTGCACTAACAACTTATAAACAACATTTCTGATATATAATTTTTGAAAAGTTCCACCAATGTTATGCAAGAACGTTAATGATAACATTAAGAGAACATTAGAACCAACATTCTAAAAATGAATCTTCCTACTTATATTGGGGAAAAACTGGAGTTCTATTCACATTTGGAAGAAAAATGTACCATGGCTTAATTTTAAATCCTGAACCCAGATACAAATAAAACCATTTTGAGCAGATATCCAAACATTCCTCTCTTAACATGCTTTTATCCAATTGGTTTCTCTCTCACCCAGTCTAGTTTCCTGTCTGTAGAAAAGAGGAGAAAGAGGAGCTTTTCTCTCATCAGCGAACACAGAACCCTGGTGGCGTGAAACCCAATCGCGTACGGTCTCGGTAGGCAGTGCCAAGCAGATGGAAGTCATCTTTCATCGACGTGAAATTTACACAAGGTCAAGGTCTTTGAAAGCAGCAGATCACATGAAGGCTGGAATTAACTACAACAGCGATAGTGATGCATCAACAGTCATGAGTGTGATGACAGAAAACTCTTTATACTGAATGTTCTGTCAATCTTCTTGAATCAGGGAAACGATACACCGTTAGCTACCGCTGTCCTGTTTCCAGGAATGCAATATCGGAATCCCGGCGAGTTTGAATCGAGTCCAGAATCTGATTCACTTTGGAAATTTAAACGGGCATAACTTTGGACAGCTTTACATAGATAGTGAAAAGGGATAGAAAAATCAAACGGTGTCTAAACTGAAGGTCAGGCTCTACAAATGTGGAATTTAACTCTGATATAAAACGTATCTGACCGTGGTGATAAAAGTGTGGACTGAAATTCGGTAAGACTTATAGCCCCTGCCAAATAAATGGGCTTCAGATACCAAAATGCGTCGCAACCTGTGATTATGGAGGACACACACACACGACTAACATAATGCCCATAAGACTCAGTGTTTGACATTTAGCAGATATGGTTAGCTATCAAATAACACTGTAACCTGGTACAACCACAGAAATACCACAACTCACCCTGACTGACACATCAGAGGACTCTGTCTTCATTTCAGTGTCTGTCAGACCATGAGAGGGTTAAATTACTGGAGACTGACAGAGGAAGAAATCTGAGGATAACAAGCGAAAAATGTGATTCTGATCCCTGTCAAAATCACAGGCTAAAACATCTAATGTTTCAAACTGATCATTCAGAGATGAGATCACGCTGGTTGCTCTAATGTTATTAGCCTAACAGAAATAACAGAAAAGATACATAAATCTCACATGCAAACATTTCTGAACCACAACAGCCTCTCCTATTATAAAATCATTCCATAAGTTGAGTCAATGTTGCCATGCCATGTACAGCAATGTTAAAAATCAAAGCTATGTTAAGAAATTGTTAATTGAATATACATTTAAAATGTACAAATAAAGCAAATGCTTCTGCTATAAAGAGTGTAAATTAAGTAGACAAGCTAAATAAACATTTAATCTAAAAATGTAAACAGCGCTTTACAGTATGGAACAAAAATACACAAATGCAATAACTTGCTTAATATTTGGTTTGCGATACAATAATGTTTTGCATCTGTAAAATAAATTTAATTTACATACGTTTATACAAAAGTTAATTAACATATGGAAAACAAACATTACATAACCAACATACGTTTCACATTCTGTCTGAGAAAATGAAAACATCACTACAACTTGTATATCAAACTCACTGCTAACTGCATCTACCCAAAACTGACATAAATTTCTAAAATATTAAAATCATAAAAGTTATAAACGTTACTAATAAAAGTTATTGCAAACCATTGCCATATGCACGTCTATGATATTTTGATCATTTCTCATTCAATAACCTATTAAAATAAGTGCTCAAGGACACAAAACAGCTCCCTCAAATCAGCTATACTCCAGAGTATTTTCCCATAATGCAGTTCAACTTCTGCTCTGTGAGATGATAAAGGAGTCAGCCGTCCTGCAGAAATAATGCCTCTAGCAGGTGTACAGGTAATGAGCGCTCGGTTAATCTTAAAGACTGAGGTGGGCAGGAAAGGGAATTCTGGGTCACTGAAGAGCCTCGCATCAGGCAGGTGCTTGAAGCTGAGGATTGTGGGTATTATTGAGAGCAGCAGCCCTTGATCTACAAGCGAAAGGATCTCTGTCATCCGCTCTGTCCCAGGGGGCTCTGTTACCTGGTCAGACTGACCCCAGAACATCTGGCAGGAATTACTGCTGGTCAATTTAGTGAGTCGCAGAGAAAATCTTTCCCATGTTGTCTCACGGTCGAGTGTGTTTGATTTAGTGGCGTGGACTATAAATTGCATTACTTATAAAAAATGACCTTTGCTGTGGTTTCCACTTTACGTACTGTGTGGTAACGCTATAGAGATAAGATTAGTGAATAACTGCATTACAATGAAGCACTACTGTTCATATTATCACAAGAATGGGCTGATTTGTCTAAATATAGACTTTTTAACAAGAATACTTTTCTTACTAGAATAATGTTTGTCAAGAATCCATGCATATCTTCTTAAAGGGGTAGTTCAGCCAAAAAGACACATTCTTCCATCTTTTAATTTTTTATATTTTGAAGTACCAAACAAACATTGCTAACCAAACAACAGTGGCACACATTGACTTTCACTGTATGAACACAAAACCACTGAAACGTTTCTCAAAATATCTTCTTTTATGTTCAACAGAAGAAAAACTGGTTTGAAATGATAAAGGGGGAAGTAAAAGGGTTAATAAAATTTCTGAGTGAAGTAAAAAAAAGGGCAAAAAGGTTAAATAAAAAAAAAGATTCATTTTGAAGTTTGAAATTAGGGTGAGACAATATCCTGTTCCTAACAGTGTTTCACCATCTACACCTGTTTGCCGTTACACACACATGTCTGAGCAGCGTCAGACCAGACCAGGTGCATTCATACAGTGTGACTAAAGAGCTTATCCAGAACCTGATGAAAATATACAGTCAAGCACATGTTATATTACATCCGAGAACAGGACAAACAGCAGCAATGTTATCGAATTAGACCTTAAGCCAAGTACGGTTGCTAATGCATGGATGCGTATCGACTGCTGTTACACTACTTCATAATCCTCATACTAATGTTCAGCTTCACTGTGGTCTTGTTCTGAAAAAGTGTGTCTTCACACACACATACAAAGACAGACACATGCACGCACGCACATGCACAGACAGACACACACACAGACAGACACACACAAAGACAGACACACACAAAGACAGACACACACAAAGACAGACACACACACACACAGACAGACAGACAGACAGACACACACACAGACAGACAGATAGACAGACAGACAGACAGTGAGTGAGTACAGTCCTCCACATAAACAGAAAACTAAGAGGTTTATTATAGAGCTTATTTAACATATGAGACTTTATTACATGCCTTGATTACAGCTAGTGCATTTGTTTTCTGCAGCTGTTAGCAGAGTGACAGGATACAGCCACACATGCAGGTGGGGTGAGATTCCTCTCATGGTGCAGATGTGTCTCCGGGGACTGGGCTCATGCGGAGGGCGTCACGGAAGCCTGAGGGAAGCCTGACAGGCTGCAGGGGCAATAAAAGAGCAAGGAGAAGCTACAGCAGGGCAAGGACAGGAAAAGAGAACAGCGAAGGGAAGTGTGTGTTTGACCAAACCCAATGACCGCTGCTCACTCACAGCACAGAGCGCAGAGCCCTACAACAACCACTGGAATCAGCCCAACTCATTTAGTGTACCTGTGATAACGTTTCTCAAACGTTTCTTAACCTCTACATGCCCAACATCTGCCATTTCTCATGTATGAAAAGTGTCCAGTTATTTAGATGTTGTATTAACGTTATGGCTTGGTTACAGGAATGTTATTCAAACACTTTTTTAACTTCTGCAACAACATTAAACTTCACTTTTTGCATATACATCAACATTAACACCAATCCAGTAATGTTACTGCAACAACATTTCTATATAACTAAGAAAAAATTAGCCAATGTTATAAGAACGTTCCTGTTAGCTTTCCCCAGCATACAGTAGAGAACGTAATTTTTTTCCAGATGGAGGCTGTCAGCTATGAAGAAAAATAAGACCCTTCTAACTTTCACTTGGCGTGATCATATTACATGTAAATACATCCGTAATCATTGCAAAATCACTGTGAGGTCATCTGATGACACTTAGTGATTTTTCAGGCACGCTTTAGCTATTTTAACACTGGCGTCTGCCTGTCTTTAGATGACGGGAGAACATGCCCGCCGAACCTTCCTGTCATTTTATGACAAGTACACAAGACACGGACAGGAAAGGGCTTGTGTACAATTATCTTGCATTTTTATGCTTTTTCTCTCCACTGCTCTTCTCACATGTTTCTCTTCCTGTGCTAGCAAGTGATAGTGTCAGATTGTGTTTAGCTGGCGAGCGGTTTAGATGGTGTCAGTGGATATATGTAGACTCAGCATCAAAGGTCATGTGTGTCTTCTTGTCGGTTTTTTTAACCTTTGGAAACTAAATAAAAAAAGTTACGAAATCACAGAAGTGTGTGATGTATCGTACGGTTTACAAATGCTAAAGAGAAACCATTATTAAAGCTTGAGATTTATCCTGTAGCTCAAATTTATATTAAACAGACATACAAAAATAGCACCATGCTAACCCTAACACTGTCTGATAAAACATATAAAGTTTTGAATAATGAATAACAAAAAAGCAAGCATAAAATATTTATTTGTTCACATGGCCAGACTTAAGCACGTGCTCAAACACATTTTCAAATATGTGCCTAAGAAAATGTCCTTGTTTAGTCTAAGAGAATGCTTTGAAGTTAAATGCGAGGTTGTCTCATAGACTAAACTTCCAAAAATGGCCTCCATTAAACAAGATCATTTCCTAAAACCCTTCGTAAATCTCTTTATACTAAAAACACAGCGCAGAACTCACACAACATCAGATAATTAAATGGCAAGATGTTTCAAAGAAGTGTCGTGTTTTTTAGTACGGTGCGTTATATCCATCAAAGCACACTTATGATGAGGCTGCTAGATCATGGCAGGAAGTAAACTTAGATATTAAAAGTCAGTGCAGGTATGAAGTACTACAGCAATTCCTGTAACTACAATAAACATGTAGAAACTTTGCTCTGATTTAGTAACTTTCTGTAAGTGACACTTACTTTCAACCTAGATTTAATCATCTGAGACATTCATATTTGTAACTGACCCGTGTAGCACATAACAAAATGTCCACCTGGTACTGGGGGCTTGTGACGCTGCTCTAACTAGCAAACACTGAAATTTTCCCATAGAAAAAAATCCCTGAAACCCCTCAAAACAACAGAATCACTTTGAAGCGCTAAATGCACATGACACAGGGCATGAACTGGTAGAGACATGAAAAAGGCTGTCAGTGAAGCCCAGAGAGGCGAGTGTGAAAATGACAGATTCAAACGCACAGCTACAGGTTAATGGAGAGATAATTGCTTTTCCACACCCCAGAGAGAGCCGTGTTTGTTTGCTCAGCGTGTGCGCGGGCATGACCATGCGTGCGTGAGACAACATCTCTGTGATCTGTGCTTCACAACGTGCATGTGAGAGATAATATGGGCTGAGGAGGTACAGCTGATGACATCAGTCTCTGAGGTATGTTTGGCATGAAAGGGCCGGTGATTACAGAATGACAATAAAACAGACACCTGAATACATTTAAGGGTTTAATGATGCCAAATAATCACATTTATAATCAGCATCTTGCCATTACTGATTGAGCTGAATACAGATTGAATTAACCAAGTATTTTCCTTGACGTTCCAACCTCACTTTAAACTTTAAAGAATTAGGCCCCGCCCTCTGTTTAGAATGATCTCCAAAGCCACGCCTCCTACAAATGTGCGGGGAGGTATACAAATGCATAGTTTGACAGGCAGGTAGGACATCTTATCATTGCGCTCGAATTGAATGCAACCATTGGACGAATGTTTTTCCTTTCCACCGAAGATATACATTAATGTCAATGTATAAATGTATATGCAGACCATTTTACCATATGCTATCAGAATGTAAAGAGACTTTCAACCAGCATAACAAGAAATGTTTCTTGAAAATAAACAGTCAACCCTGTCCTTAAGCATGTAACGTATTTTGTTTATAAAATGTCTCTATCCCAGCTTAAAAATTTAAACCTATTAAACCAAGTTTAAATACGGTTCAACACACACCTCTACAGTATCAGTGCAGCCCTGCAAGAACACTTACAAGGCATTAAATCATTACATGTGATTCATAAAGTGCCAACATGCTTTCAAAGAAATCATTTTTATTTAGACTTACGCCCACAGACCCGCATACTAAACCATCACAGTAACTCATTCAATATCACATGTCAAAACCGACTATAAGTCGAACACCACAGACAGGCACTGCCTGCTAAAACAACAACTCCACATAAGTGCAGCACATTTTTCAATCTGTGGGATGTGTTAAACCTGTACACTTCACTTTAAGACCCTCTCTTGAGATGCAGGGGCCAAAGTCTTTGCTCTGGTTCCCACGGCCTCGCTACCTGGCTGCGGGAGACCACCCAGCTAATAACTGTAGGTTGTAAGAACATTTGTCTAACGTTTCTATTAGGTACAAAAACTGCTTTATGCTCCGTGTTGCCAGATCATGTCTCCCTCAATGAGAATTGGTATTACAGTGATTATGGGATAATGTTTCAGAAGAGTCTGCCCAGTTAACAACTTAAGGTTTTAAGAATGTTTTCCTAGCGCTTCCAAGTAACAATAATGCTAAAAAAAATCTTATCTGGAATGTTCTAGGAAATGTTATTGATGGTTAAAAAAACATGATCAAATTTTATACATTTATAACACTTCAACAAACAGTTTTAATGTTTTTAATGATATATGATATTACAAAAACAATGCTGCTGCAATAATGTTTTTTGATAACTTAAAAAGACCTTAGAAAACATTAGGTAAGGTTCTAAGAATATTCCCTGTTAGCTGAGCACACAAAACTGTGGTTTTCTCAGACACAGGCCTGATCCTCAGTTAAAGTATTACAGGAGACTGGGGTTCTGTGCTAGCATGCATGTGGATGGGGGGATTTTCGTGTGTGCACCTCAGCTCCCAGACAGAACTGGAGGATTACAACTGCCCCCCACCCAACGGTCATCAGACTTAAAGTCATACATTAGCGCTAAACGTCACTGCATGAAGTCGCGACACATCACAACAGAAACCATGTGAAAATTCAACACAAGTAAAGCCACTAAACCCTTGCAAAGCTTAGAACACAACACAGCTCCACAATGGGGCATCTGTAACCCAAATACAAACGCATCCTAGTACGCAGTCAAGCAATGGCTTTCTTTAACAGTTTTCAAGCACATTTTTTGTTGAGAGAAGTCATGTACACAGAGATGAAGCATTTTACAGAGTTCAGACTGCTGGCAGGGTATTAGTGGGGCTGGAGATGTTTTGGGTATTTCACAGGGAGGGTCAAAGTTCAAGCATGATGGAGGACAGTGATGAAAACTCCATAATGTGATGGGATAACAGTGCAGTGAAAGAGCAAAGCAGAAAATTTAGAAAAATCTGTTTCATGCTCTCCAAGCAGCGATCTTCTCGTGAAACGGGTCACTAACCTTACGTTTGACTCTGTTACAGCATATCAGTCATGAAGATGTTTTAGATTTGGGCCTCACATCTGATGTACATTGGGGTCCAAAAATCTGAGACCGCTACTAAAAATTGCTTCAACATGCATTCTACATGCTCTGTGCATGTTGTTACCAATCAGAAGGTGAATGGACAGATCAACAATTTGAGTGAAGTTTTTCATTTTCCTTTAAATAAACACACACTGAAGCTGACGCAGACTCCAGAGTTTTTGCACAACCCAATGGTCCATTTGATCCCAGCACAATTCCAAAGAACATCTTTTGTGCTTCTGTGAAAGTAATGAAGTCCAACAAAGTGACGTAATCAACATAAATCAGATTTGGATTCTCAGATTGTCCTTCTGGTCTGAGACGTTTGAATTCCAACTGTATTAAAACTACTTTAAGGATGAAGACGGTTTAAAGATCATAAATATGATCTCTCTCTCTCTCTCTTTCTCTCTCTCTCTGGTAGAGACCTGCACTGTTTACACAAAGCACATGCGAGGAAGAAAGCAGATGTGCAAACCGCAGGAAGAGTCATTAGCTTCGCAAACGTTCACTCCAGCGAGGCGTGGTGACCCTGCTGGTGCAGAACTGCCCCTTTACCCCCTCCGTTCACAAATCCCTCACAAATTCATCCTCACCTCAGATCCGTTCCTCATTCCTCAAACCTTCTGCCTGTTCTTCAGCATGTTAGATGTTCTCATGCCATCTTCTGCTTCCATTAGGTTCTCCTGCACCTGCACCATCCTTATCTGCCCTCTTATCACTGATCACTGCAGCTCTGATTATTTCCTTCCTCTGCTGGTATGTGCAGTTAATCGCTTTCTTCTCTGCACACCAATCTGCACTGATAACATTTCTCAAAAGCTCGCTCATCACCCTAATTTAAACCCTCTTAGGCTTGGCACAAGGTTCCAGAAGTAAACACACTCAAACACACACACCGAAATGGGGTCTCAATCCATGAACTTCTATTGTTTCTATACACTAGTTACCACAGCTAGTATGTAGTATATAGTAAACAATATAACCTAACCTACACTCTAACCATCAAGATTATTTTTTTACAAAAAAAGACTATAATATTCAATATTTTCTATAGTGTTTTTACAAATGAAGATCAAACTGTCTCAAACTGACAAATTTGGTGACATTTTGGTTAGGTGAACACACACACTTTTAACAGGATGTTCAGATCAGGAAGAGCTCAGTACTCAGTAATGGGATTCACTGTTTCTCAATCTGTGAGCCACATGATGTGATTTCTTTCAGTTGTGACCTCACTCTCTCAGTTCAGCAGAACTCAAGCTTAAAACTTCAGGAACACTACAGTCTGTTCCTCACTGATGAAGAACAAGCAACAAAGAACAACGGTATACTATACACTATATAACAACAATACTAATGATAAATGCCAGCCCAAAAACTGAGAGGATGACTAGATGATGGTAAATGTAAAAAGCTACGTGGTGATCCATACCATTTGTTTAAAACATAAAATTGTAGTTTAGTTCCAAACTTGTACTTATTATTATATCTGTGTTTAAGTCAAAAAAGTCAAACTGATATATACCAATAAATGAGACCAAACTGCTTAAATTATAAATCATTATTAAAAACGTATTGTTGAGAATTGGGCTAAGGAAGGGAGATCGTTTTGAACACTGATCTGTTATATACTTGCTCCATACATTTTTTTGTTTATTGTTCATTTACAAACATAAATCTTTATCTCCACACTTGGAAACTTTCAGAAGTCATTCGCTGTTTTAACGCCCTCTGCTGGCCGGCACCCGCAAGTAACAGGTGCCCCGTAATCGTCGGAAAATCTGCGCTGGCAACACTTTGCTCTGTCTGCCGGCGTGCACGATCTCTAATTCACTTTGAAAGAAGTGAAAAAAAACAAAAAGCAGTGCGACAATGTCTTATTGTGTATCACATTATTGCTTAATACGTTGGACAACAGTTTTCCTTTGTACGAAACAGACCGTGTTTGCCAAACTGTCTTCTAAGTCTCTATGAGTTTGTAGAAACAAGGACGTGTCAGTATTGTATAGCTCACAAAATCTGTTTTAGATGGACCCCGATTCAGAGCCAATACCAACAATCAACAATACCATTTATGCCAATGATTTCATTCCAAAAGTATTTATAATTCTCCTGTATGAGGCCTGTGTCCCATTAGACAAATGTTTTATCTCTTCTGGTACTTCCTCATCGTACCCAGTCAAAACCCACTGGCCGGCATCCACCCGGTCCGTCTGGCCAAGTGGACGTCCAGTATTACAGAAAGAAAGCATTTACCCTCCCAGCTTCATTCATGTAACGGACAGATACGTCTTTAATGGTTACATCAGCGGCAAGATCCGGGCGGTTCCTTTGGTTATTAAGCAGACGAGATTGAGGCCAGAGCTTCTCCGAGCCAAAGCATTCTGTTGCTTGTAAACTTCAAAATACCACTCCCTGTCCCATAATGCTTCTGTACACAAGAGAGCCTGCAAACAAATGGAACTATTGAGGAGCGAGCAGACGGCTGGGCATCCGAGACACAGGAACCAAACGCCAGCGACGGGGTTCATATTCAAACAAACCCCTTAACCAGGTGAAACCAGGTTTCGATTAGTTGTCCCGGCTAACAAGGTCAAGTTGTACGAACATTTTTCTAACATTTCCTCTAAGTGACAAAAATGTTATTTTGAAAGTTCTAGGAACGTTCAAAACATCTGGCTTTTTAGCTTATTTTTAGTGTTGTTTTTTAGCTTTATTAAAATGAACATTATTGCTGGTTTATAAGAACGCTATTTAAACATTTTTAACCATTTCACTAAGAAGTGACAAGGAATAACTTTATATGATTATTAACATTAAAAATGTAAAAATGCTCTACTAACATCAACTACGTTTTTCATAACTTTTGGAGAACGTAAGCCAATGTTCTGAGAACGCTCCTTGTTATCTGCGGTGCCTCCATTACCCACACTCACGTCCAGCTTTTAAGTGAGGGCTTTAGTCTGATAGCGAGGGATTTGCTAAGCTTTGCCCCTAATGAGGGGAGTGTAAGAACTCACAATCAGGAGGTCAACAAGGCCAGCAGGGAATCACTTAAAGAACATTATTATGTCAACAACAAAGAGGGTCTATTCGTTCCGCGGGGACCTGCGGTTAGAATGACACATTAAACAGACAGTAAGGCTGCGCGCCACACACAAACACGTAAACACACAGCCCTCAGTATTCCCCGGCCTGCTGATAGCAAAGCAATGCGGCTTCTCTCCACTGACTCTGTGTGGGGAAAGAAGGATGAATTGAAAGCGTGAAAAGAAGTAAGTCTGCTCGCTTGAGTAATGACACACACACACACAGGGGGAAGCTGCAGTGTGGGAGTTTTTAAAGTGGCTTGTGGGAAAATTAGCAAAGCAATGAGAAAAGAAAGAGAGAGAGATAGAGAGAAATACAGACAGAAAGAAAAAGAGAATGAGAGAGAGAGAGCAAGTGTGAGAGAGAGGAAAAGGGAGAGACTGAAAATAGACAAAGAAAGAAAGAGAGACAGAAAGAGAGAGGGAGAGGGAGAGAGAGAAGAGACAAAAAGACAGAAGCTAAGCAGGAAAGAAGCTAGAAATAAAGAAGCTTTTTACTTCATTTTGCTGCATTTTCAGCATCACAGAACAATTTCATTGCATGACGCATCAATGTTTGGCTTGAATGCCCATGTACATGCACTATGCTAGCAGTGGCACCGCATTCACATGTGAGGCACAAAAACACACTTCCAGCCCTGGAGCTCGAGCCAAAAGACATAAGGATGTAGATGAGCGTATCATCCATCCGAAACGTCTGTCCTAATCCATCACAGCCCTTTACAACTGATGCAGGATCAGTTAACCACAGCCCGGTCAGAGGCTCATTCATTTCCAGAAAGATAAACAAAACTGATCTGAACTGGGAAGTTTGGGATATTAAGCGCTTTAACGGACTTAAACTTAAATGAAGGTCGTTTCGTCCACCTACAGGGGCAGGTGGGCAGTCACCATGACAACAGCCCTTGACAGAGCAGTCGTCTGGGAACACATATCATCTTTTAATGAGACTGACAGACACTGTTTGGCCTTCTAACAGAACCTCAATCTACAGCTTCCCCTGCTGCGGTATTTAACAAGTGCTTATTAGCGGTGCATGTTCATCATCAAATGTTCTATGACTTAATCCAGAGCAAAACCCAACAGCAAAACAATATCGGGACATAGATGCTCAGATTTCAGACAAATTGAGGTTAAAGACAAAAACAAAGACGTTAACACACAAAAGCGAGATGTAAAAAATGCAAAGCAAAAATGCATTTATGCGTTAAAAGAAAGTAGCTACAGAAACATGCAAACAGTTTTCCTCGATACTGACCTAAACTAAATGTTGACTGTATAAAACTATAGTGCGCATGTAAAATCCTTGGGTATGCAATTCAAAAGTTTTAATACAGTGTAAATGAACAGTATTACATATGCTTTGGTAAACGCCATTCTGTGGCAAGTGTAACACGATGAGTTTACATCAGTATAAATATGAATACATCGGATGCATTAGCGCTGTCACCCCGATTTTTAACGCGCCCTGTACTAAATGTCCACGTTTTACTCCGTGCCACGCGCGACACAAATGTTACATGCAAAATGTTACAGGACAGTTGTGTGCCACGCGGTCCTACCTTAACCCAACACAAGCAGCACATCAGAACAAACGTCGCTTCTCCGTTCATGTTTCCTCCTTGTGATCATTCAATTCTTCGCGGTCTGGAGCAAACGGAGCCAAACGGCCACTGGATGCGTCTAACCTCCTACCTCTCGTCTGCACTTACTGGCTTTAGCAAAAAAGTTCCGGATGAAGACATGCCACATCATATTTGCTTCCAAATGTTTGTGCCCGGAGTGCACGTTGTCGCTAAATTTATGTTTGCATACCAGGCGCGCGTCAGTGAAGGTCTCTCCCTCCTTTGCGCTCTTAAAGAAACAGCCGCCGGAGCTTTACGCGCAGAGCGCGCGCCGTTGCGCATCCCCGTGCGTGCCGTAAGTGGCGAAATATTCGTAAACAGCCTCTCCGTTCTTCACTTTATTACACTTAAGCATAATTGTGGAACGAAAATGGGAACCGTTTGAAAGACAAGGGGTGCGTAAGTGCCGCTCGCTCGGCCAAAATTTTAACCTGCGAACACTCCCCCGTCTCTCCACACTTATCAATGGATAACTGGGAGAGGAAGACAGACATTCTTTCCTGAGACTTTCAGAATCAACAACAAATTCCCTTCAATCACTTCTGCAGTTATTTAAGCTCAGGAAAAAAAAGAGTTTCCAACGTTTGCCAATTTATGTTTGTTTGTGGAAAACGTCTGCGATATCTCATGGGCTACAGCGCTTCAATTTGTTTGTTTGTCAAATTTCTTTATGCCATTTTAGCATCAAAGGCCGTTCTAGGCATGAACAAGGTGGTAACAATCAATAAATTATATAAAGGTAAATAAATAAACATACAATCCAAACACACACACGGACTTTAATCCAACCTGACTTAGATGCATTAGAATATACAGTATATTATCAGTGCAAGTTCCCTGGGAATTAAACTCATGAGCTGTTTTTGCCATGCGTGGCGTCATTTAACTAAGCTACAAGAGCACATAGCTAACAGAAAACGTTCTCAGAACGTTGGTTAACATTCTCTAAAAGTTGTTCTCTAAAATGTTCTTGCAGTAATGTTTTGAAAATGTAACAGGAAAAATGTTCTCATAACCAAGAATAAATATTAAAACAACATCTAAAAACAGGACTTTAGAAACGTCCTAACGTCCATGATTACACGTTACATTTGTGAAGTTTTTGGTAACTTCGTGGAAGTTAAGGAAACATTCTTACTAGCTAAAATTGTTAGCTGGGAATGGCTGAAATCTCATCTGACCTCCTCTGAGTGGAAACCAGCTCTGATGCTCATTGACAGAAGGACAATGGCTCAGGTATGCCAGGTATGAGACACCTGAATTGCATGCGGAGCAACGATGCATAACCAAGCATGCACATTATAAATGGGGTTTGCCATTGACAGAGGGGCCCTCAACAAGACTTTGCAGGTACTGTAGTTTAAGGGATTGCAGGTATTTTCTGAGTGTGTGTAAGAGAGCCCTGATAAGTCAGACACACCCGGCTGTTCTGACCTAGCACAGAAAATTACTTGTGGGAAAAGTGTAAACAATTAGCTAGGCTGTAACTGAATGCAATTAGGTTTAAAGCTGCAATTCATAACTTTTGCCTCTCTACTGCCATCTCTGTTTGAAATGAAACGGTTCCATTACATACTTTTTATTATGCATGTTGAAATCAGATGAAGCCAAACTTGTATTTCCTTGGAAAACACTTACAGTTGTGAACTGGGGTAAGAAAACCATTTAACACATCTGTCATGTACTTGTTCAAAAACTGATTTATGATTTATAAAGTTACTAATTGCAGCTTTAAATAATAAATGTAAATGTTTCCCAATCAAATGCTAGCTATAAATAACAAACTGGTTTAAGCTTTTCATTAAACTTAGCCCTGGTTCATTTCGGACCCTTAATTATGCTCACATGCTAACCAAAACTTTGCAACTTAAACTTGCACTTGAACTGCATAATCCTTGAACTTTGTATTTTATCTTGTCTTATCCCCTTATAATATGCCTACAGTAAAATGTACAGTGCCTACAGTACACATGTATAGTGATGCACAGCAGATGCTCATATCCAGGCGAACAAACTTCAACTCTGTTCCTCAACGCCAGTTCATCCTTGTCATGGCATGATTTACAACCTCCCTGGTGGCTCCTCTCATCTGCTTTAGCTCCCTGGAGAATGTGACAACTCTATGGGGGAGATAAGTCTACAACTCAAATGAAAGGAGGGCTCCTGGCCCTGGTGTTCAAGGAATGCCTGGCTTGTGGTGAGAGGGTAACCTGTCCATCTGTCAGTGGGTGTCCATTTCAGTGTCGCCAACAATTCTGACTCTCCGCTGTCTGACCACATGGAGCAATGCTCAACGCCACAGCCCCCGGATTACACATAACAGCCCAGTCTGGTCTGAAACACTCTGAGGTCATCAGGGTTCACACTATACCCCATGAGATGGCTCGGGGTGGACATTAAACTTTAATATTGATGAATGACCAGCCTGTACTATCTTGAGAGTTACACAGGAACCCATAACTGGTCCCAGGTCAGCATCTAAGGCAACACGGACGCCCTTTAGATGAGTCGAGAGGAAATGAAACAGATGGTTCCATTGACTGATGTTGCTCAGAGTCACATATGTCATAGGTCAGTGTTGGTGTGACTGCTGTCATAGGTCAGGGTGGGTGTCGCTGAAAACTGCCCTGGACTTCCTTTTGTTGTCTGCTGTCTTAGAGAGTTTTCAAGGTGTTTCCTGCCGCTTGTCCTGCTGCGGTGTTTGTTTCTTAAGAAGAAACCCACAGCAAAAGCCAATTTCCTAATTTTATTTCATTTGTCAACCCATTTGTTATTTCATTATACTCCCCAAATTCTTTTAAATAAAACTGATACGCTATTAGTTCCCAGTTCAGTGTTTCCCTGGTTACCGTTATGAACATCACCACTACTAAACAACATAAGAAGGTCAACATGGAACAACTAAGAATAAAAACATCTCATAATAATCTAATCTAATCTTAGCAGTAATGACATTTATAAACATAACAAGGGCAACCAGAACCACAAATGCCTCCTGTTAACATACTTAAGCGACATTGTTGCCCGTGTCACAAGAAGTCGCCAAGCTTTCACTGAAAACGAACGAGATCAGTATGAACACACAATATGAATCGTCTTCAGAAGGGCCCTAGACTGAGAACAAATGATTTGTGAGCGTCTGAATGAGAAATTAACAAGTGAATCACAGGAACTAGGTTGATTCAGTGAAAAATCTCCAGGGCATTAACAATGTCTATTGTTATGACAAAGCTGTGGTGCAGATAACTGCTGACAGTGAAACAGATCAGTGTCCTGGTGGCAGAAACTCGCTGGGCCGAGAGAAATAGAGCAGAAAAGAACAGTAGCTCAGTTCCAGCTCTCTCCCTTCAACTGGAAGCCAGATATAAATCACGTCTCTCAGTGTCCTGTTTGAACACTTCTCTCCCTCAAGCTCTATATCCGACTCGTTCTTTCTCTCTCTCCCATGCAGTTCAATGAGGGATATAAAAGTGGAAGAGAGTTCTTAGATAACAAAGGGCTGTAGCAGAAAATTAATGAGACTTATAAATCTACACTCACTTATAAATCTACACTTATAAATCTACACATCATTCTATATTAATTCTATACATTAAAATCAAGTCTCAGGTATTACTGCCAGGTTTACAATGTGCTTTATATAAAAGCTAGATATGCCAAATGAGTACAGGACACTCTTTTATATAATATATATAGCATCTATAAATAGACAGTATATAGGTAACTGTCAGTTCAGTTTAATATGCTCTTATTGTAATAATATTTACACAAATTATTCTATAATTTCTTATTATTCATTCAACTATTTTACATAAACATTTTACAGTTTATGTAACAGTTTCACAACACATTTATTTATACCTTCTGTATTGATTTTGTATGTTCTTAAATCATTTGAAACTAAATTTATTTGGCATTTGTTTCTAAAATGTTCTGTATAAACAAGCTTTATTCGCAATACATTTTTTATTTGGTCTATTAAAGAGATTTATAATGAAAATAATGACTCTCACACAAGCTTTCTCTCAGTCTCTCATGGTCAGCCAATGGGCTTAAAATCACCCGCAACGGCCAGTCGAGTCTAATGTAAGCCAAAGACACAGTGGAGGTAAATCCTAAAGAAAAAGCTGAGAGCTGGGGTTCAAGTCCCTGGCTGTTTTTGGCAACCACCCATCTAAAGCTAAACATCAAAAACAAAGAGATTGTCTGTCCTGGTGCCCAAATAACTCTGATACACATGCAAGTGTTTGTGTACATACTGTACACTCGCAAACTCTCATTCATACCAACACAAGCAGCCTATACAGTAACAGGCAGGTTTATACGCTAGGCCTGGCTAACAAGATGCTGCAGCCTTAGTGCATGTAAGCAGCTGTTCAGCGGTCAGACTTTTACTTTTAAATCATTCATTATATCATAATTACGAGACCTTGTCAGCAACAGTCACAAAATATAGCTATGAATAACTTCGCCCTTGCCAGCACAAACAGCTGCAATGCTAATCCCAGGATGGCTTAGAAAACAGCTTGGTAAACCTTAGCAGGCTAGTTTGTGCTCAAACTCTCACAAGGGTTTGAAAATATGATCTCAAAGCATCCTTTGGGAGCTGGACTTATTGATTTAATGTACACACATCAGAAGTGCCAGTTTGACACAATTTTAATCCTAACAATAACAACAACAACAACAACAACATTAATTTGCATCAACGAAGCGCCTCTCAGAGGCGGGGTTATTCAAAACAGCGACAAGTGGCGCCAAGAAGCGCGTTTACCTGAGGTAAAAACTTTCACGCGGTTATGCATAGACATATAATATATATTATAAACAGCCACATCTTACCTTAAATCCGTGTTTGGAGATCAATATTCCCAGAAATTGGACTACAATTTGCCCAGGACATAAAATAAATCCAGAAACGCGTGGCAACGACGTCAACTGAACGCGACACCCGTGCACCTGTTTGATATAAAGGGTGGTAAGGGACGCTTGTTTTATAAATTACTGCTTATAATACATGTTTTGAAGTTAAATGAATTGCTTATAACGACACGTTTTGTTTCCTTGCATTCGTACAAACTGCATTGAATGCCTTATCTGCTTGCTGCCTGTGTTGTTTATGGGATAAGCTTAGCTATGTTTGCCACCTTACAATGTACCGTTGACTTGCATTCATTTGTTTATTGCTTACCGAGTTATGCTGCTGGGTTTTGGCCACCACTGGTTCAGGAAAAACCACCAGCAAAGTGGGTTTAGCTCATGAATATTAACTAGTTCGTGAGTGTCGGTTTGGTCGTGTGACTTTATTAATATGAATAAGAAAGCAAAGGCATCTCAATATTTAGTTGTTGGGTATAAATCAAAGGATTTATATGTCACATAATCTGGTGTTCATGAGATTTAATGCTAATACTTGGCAGACTGTGATGGTTAGATACGATGATATTTGTTAGGATCATAATAGACTGTCATGAAATGCTCAGATCATTGCCAGATTGCTTAATCAATGACAGTAATGTTAACTGATATTAATAGAAATGAAGGAGTTGTTCTTATACATTTACATTGTGACTGACAGGATCCATCGATCCTGCCTCCCAAATAAACATTTGTAACTCCATTAAAAATGTAATTTATTCGGTTATAAAACATGGATCCCGGCCCTGATCTATGGAAAAAGTAGTTTCCAGTGTACATGTAATAACCTAGTTTTCTTTGTCATGAGTTTCTCATGACTGGGCGTTTTTCATACGAAAAAAATTGTACTTGGAGTAATTTTCAGTTATCCCATCCCAGTTTTCGTCTTTAATAATATTTTGTAAAGGCTCTGTGTCTCTTTCTCTGTCTATTTGTCTGTCTGTCTCTCTGCTCTACTCCCTAACTCTTTTGTCAAAACAAATATTGTGATGCATGCCTGATGTAAGAACTAACAAGGGTTAGTGTGTTTTGTTTATTGTCTTCGGTCTCCGTAGGAACATCCTTTCAGTGATGTATTTAGTCCCGATGGCCTGAAAAATAACTGGGTTAAATTAGCAACCAGGTTTTTGTGAATCGTTGCCAAGAATCAACAACTTGTTCAAGCACCAATTTTTTTTCCTTAAGCAAAAAAATCCTTAAGCATTCATGGGTCAACAGGTTTCACCTGAGTCTGTTCTGCAGCCGTGATATATTACGATCCTCGCTATTCTCAGTTGTCACAGCTGTCTGTTACTCATCACAGTGTGGTGGCACAGGGCCCAAAAGATCCTGTTCTTTACCATCACAAAAATATAGTGTTTGTGATATCCCCAGTATATGGTGTCTTGTCTGTCTTGTCTGCATACCACACAGACACCTGGCAGACGTGTGCTTGGAGTCTGTGCTGCTCTATGTAAATGAAATGTTGATATGAAGTAGAGATGTCTGAAATGCTATAGCAGTATTAAACTAACCTGATCTCACAGGAAAACGTCACTATTCAGCGACTTGGCAATGTCGTACAAATGTGCACATTAATATCAGGAGTAATAGGTTCATTTCCTCAGTCCGTCCCCTAGAGGAAGTATTTTGGTCTATAGTGCCAGCTAGTGGCCAACTTCAGCACATTCAGTCAAACTATTCCTTGGTGTTAAATGATCCCTAACCTCTATTACTATCGGTATCTTATAAAAACTTTACTTTAGAAAGAACTTCTTAAAAAGATATTTTTTTGTATAAAAATTGCACAAATCCTTTAGATGTCGTAAAAATGTTGTGGTCTGTATACATTTTTAAGATGCGTTTAATAGCGTTTAAATTCGTGCTGTTTGTTGTGTTGTTGAAAGATGCTCTATTTTAGTAAATATGTTAAATTATATGTATTTTTAAAGACACGTTAACACGTGCATGAGCAGATTTGTATAACGTGTAGTATTTTAATACACACTG
>JBAJNP010001961.1:0-48751 GCA_036877545.1 Yasuhikotakia modesta | reverse complement strand
GCCAAGAGAGCAGCACTTCAGTGACTGGTGAAAATGCTCCTTCCCAGGGATTCTATGAGCAAAGTGGTGTTGGTCAGGAAGTGTTCAGTGTTTCAGGTTCTGAATATTCCAGTGGATCTGGTTCTGTGTTTGGCCAGAGTGCTCCTGTTTCCAGTCAGCCATCACGCAGCTCCTTTGGTAGATATTCTTCTGTCAAGGGCTGAGGGTCTCTGCAATAAAAAGCAAATTTGAATGAGATGTGGCATTTCAAGTTTCTAATAAATGTTCTGCAAAATGCTCTTGTTCTCCTGGTCTTTTCAATTGCTAAGTGTCTTCTCCAAAAATACAAATGCACTTGAGGCTGCAGTTTTCATTTGTTCTAGTGGTTACTAAAGGGTTAAACTTGCATTTAAGAATCCACCACAGAGTGGCACTGTTGTCAAACCCAGAGACTGTCTAAAAGCTGTCTCTTTATAGAACTCTGGATATTCGCTATATGGTCCATAATCTTTCTATGTGTGCCTCTACATAAAGGAAAATGTTTTTCAGGACCATTTTTGGAACCTTATAGTGGGATACACATGTTTGGTTCCACAGGTTTATGCAAAATAAACATGCACCATGTTAATGCCTATAAATACTGCAGTAATGGTCTATAATGAAAAGAATGGGCCACACTAGTAATGCTGTATATTTAAAATCTGATAATAGTGTGATTTAGCCAAGATCTGTGACAGCATCTCATTTTCATCTAATGCTTTTCTGTCAAAAAGGGAATCGTATTTCTGTCTGAACTATATGGCTGCTGTTCTAAAGTACATACTGTGTTTTCCACTCTGTACAGCCGTGTATATAATATTGCTTGCAGCTGACATGTGTGGGTTTAATGTCAGAGGGATATGGAGGCAGTTCTTTGATACAAATGTAATATTTCCCTGACCGTGTATAAACATGCACCCTGCATTTGTTGTGATTCCAAAACTGAAAGTGGTACCGTTCTTACAAAATATTTACTGGATGCACAAACAGTGAAAACATATAAAAATATAAATATATATATCAGCAATTAAAAATGGTTGCCTACAATACAGTAGGGTCCCTTATGAGATCGATTTCAAATCACTAAAAGGTCATTTTGCAGAGGAATAAGTTTACAGAGAATGTCTGAAACATCTTTTAAAATGTCAACATGGCTTAAATTCTATTCATTTTAGAAAACGCTGTACTATAGCGATGCTATTACTAGAGACAATGTATTCAAAACACTTCACACCAAACGTGTCATGAGATGTCAAGAATTCTGATGTGTGATTTTTATCCACAGTATGTGGTTCTGATCTCTATGAATCTCTATGTAAACTAGTATTTCAGGGAAAAAATATGAGACCATCTGTCCAGGAGCTAAGGGCTAAAACTGCGTAACACAACTAAACATTGAGCTCAGTCATATCAACAAATCCACAACTGAACACCTAAAACAACAGAAGTTGATCACAACCTCTGAGATGTTCTGAATATAAAAACTTTCCTCAAACGTTAATAAACGAAAGTACTGGTGTAAAGTTAGGTGGGCCCAAATTCTTTATTTTAAAATACCATAACATAACACATAACATACACTTTATTAATACTGTAGAGGTGTATCATCTTTTTTTTTACATTAAAATAAAGAGTGACTTAAAACTACCAGAAGTATCCTGATCTAGAATGTACCAGAACTGAGCCAAATGTATAAACTTGTGTGAAAACAGAATAAGAATAAACCTTAATTATGACACAGGCTGTTTCCTGCTCTTTGAATAAATACTCACTTCAGAACATCTGTCAGGCTCTTTAAAGCCAACCAGCGGGTTTTGTGAAAGAGGAATGTTTCTATTCAAAGCTCTTGTTCCACTCGTGTCTTTTGGATCGGGACAAATTCTGGCATGCAGCTCTGCCTGGCATCTCATCTCACTTTTCTGTAATCATCATTACAGCCACTGGTTCCGTGTCTCTGGTGTGTTCTCATTGTCCCGGGCCACAGGTCAACACACGTCTGCAGGAGAGAGAGCGCTGTTGGACCACACCTACAGATGTGAAGATGTGCTTCATTATCAGCCAGACTTCCAGACTTCGTCCTTGATATCAAGTCACATGATGAAAACAAAGATGGAGCATACAGGTACATGATGTGTATTGCACTACATACCACACTGTACCTTGTTAGGATTTGTATCGAAACAAGGTGCAGATTTACCAAAAACTAAATAAAAGTACCTTGAAAATATTTTAAAATTGCTATATATATATATATATATGTATATATATTGTTTACAGCAAGCAGCACTGAAATGAATTAGTGTTTAAACTCACAGTACCTGAATACTTTGGGAGGGCAGAGGCGATAGTTTTGAAGGTTCTTTGCAAGTCTCTGTCGGTAACAAAGAGAAACTTATCACAACAATTTGCCATTACAACATTTCTGCATGGGTATGAGACTTAAATGACATGATATATGTGCTACCAACCATCACATCTTAACCGTACATCTAAATACTCAAAGCAGGAAAAGTGTAGCCTGTTTAATGTTTGCTATAATACAGTTATCATCATTATCCGTCCTGGTCTGCCTAACAGCTTCACAACCCAATGAGCTCTGCTGGCAACATTATTCGCCCTACTTTATGAGAACATTAATCAGATGTCCATGTGCTTCAAGTTTCACACAGTTTCTGTGGTCTTTGGGGTTTTACTGAAACCTGTAACAGTCCGTCTGGATTAAGTTTATTCACACCGTGAGCATCCTTAACAATTCTAATGATGTCAGCGTACTTTTGAGTCTGTTGCCCTTTTGCTCATACATTTTAATTCAGAGCCTGCGGCAAGAGTGTTGCATTAATGGGCTGCTTGCAACGATGATGCAATATTTAATTTTCATCGCAATCAACTCAATTATGTTTCATTCTCATGCAGAAGATTAAAAAGAAGATTTTAGAAAAAATATTCTTGTGTTATATGTATAATGTTGACGTTCCAAAAACACGATAAAGTTATTATCGACTCAGCCATGTTATTCCAAATGAGAATGATTTTTGTCTCCACACACAGCTGAGAAAACACCCCTCTTAGCTCTTTATTAAACGAGGATGGATGAGGACCAGAAACCATCTTGGTCACCATTCAATTTCAGAAAATACCACCGCTAAATATGTTCAACAGAGCAAGGAAAGGGTGCGTAAATAACACAAACAGTTTGAAGTGAAACATTACTGTGAAAAATGTGGTTTACTGTCCATTAACCAAAGATTTGAGAGGAATTTTCAGACTCATTCCAGAGGTAAGAGGAAAAAGTAAAAAAAAAAGACCTTAGAAAAGATCGCGGCCTCTTTTGAATGCGTGTTGAACTCGTGTAAATGCTACAGGCTCACAGAAATGTGACGCATGATTCAGGGTTACATAGCGAAGCGTCCGCTGTCAAAAACGTAAAATGAAAAACAGGCGCGTTGTAGTGATCATCTGCCAGAGTTTCAGCTGTAGAACCATCTGGAGAACACTGACTGAAGCAGATGATGGATTAGATGGCCTGATTCTTACAGTTATTTACACTTTAGTCATCTTCCATTCCTGTGGAACCTGCAGCAGTCACATTACATCTTTGTTTGGGTGCATGTAAAGCAGAAAGAGGTGAGAGAGTACGATTACACTGTGAAGACCTGTGACGACAGGAAGTCATAATATCTGTCTGCTGAAATCGATCTCAGCTATCCGGCTGGAACTTTAGCTTGAGCTCATGGCTGCTTGTGCATGACGTACACCCCCAGCTAACAATTGTAGGTTTAAGTAACCAAAGCATTAAATGTTCTTGGAACATTCAAACATCTAGATTTTTAGACATTGTATCTACATTACTTCCTGGTTATAAGAATGTTATTCAAAAACGTCCATCTTTCTGTATTCAGAAAGTTGAATTTAAGGCTAATCTAAACGTCTGTTACGTCTGACACCATCTTTCCACACGTATATTTGTAAACACGGCTTGTTTCTGCTGATACACAGCACTGAGCAAACCAGTCCTACACAGATTGGATGCTTCACAATTTATTGTGTCAGCAGGAAATATCAATACAAATTTTCAAACATTCTTTCTCTTTCGATACATCAACACAGGAAAGAAAGCTGAACTCATCAAGTGATTTCATGGGCTCTTTTAACTTGTTTGAGCTAATCTGATGCACAGAAGCACAAAGTGGAGCTAAATGAGATTATAAAATCAATTACACTTCACTCCAAACAGCTGAGGTCACCATCCTACGTTTATATACAAGAGATGCAAGATGGAAGTGTTAAAACTCAACGCTTGAGTTAACCGATACTGTAGCTGAGAACTACATTAGTGAGCCCCATGCTTAGCTGACTACTGGGAACGGCTAATGTTCCTAAAACATTGGCTAACATTTTCTAAAAGTCTCCCTAAGTTATCAAAAAACGTTCCTGCAGTAACGTTCAATACCAATATGTCATATCAACACGATTACATCAAAAACGTTGTGATTAAGCTGTCAGCGAAACATTTTAAAAACTATCGAGTACAAAAAAGTTTAAATAATGTTCTTATGTTTGAACAACCAAACAAAACTGTTATACAAATACAATGAAAAAAAACTGGATGTTTGGATTGTTCTTCAAGCTCTAAAAAATGATTTTGTTATTTAATGGAAACATTTTGGAAATGTTTTCACAGCCTAAAATTGCCAGCTGAGTGGGTGGCCAGACAAGCTTGGCTCCGACAGAAACAACCAAAACCCCACAAATCCACTTCCAGATATTGATTAATGACACGGCTGCTGCCTAAATGACGGCTCACGTCCCAGACGGAGGAAAACCGCAAGGTTATTTTCATCTCAACAGAGCTGAACGTTGCGTCAAACCTAAATGGAACGTTGAGCATGATTCTCCAGTCTGCGAGAACATAGACCAAGATCAACGCTGCTGTATCTGAACACCATCAGAGACAGCGGTGAAGTCAGGGTGACATTTACACAAAATAACACTTTCTGGAGTGTCATCCAGGAGCCCATATCAGTGAGACCAGGAGCAGAGCGCGAGAACATCATTCTGGAGGAATATGGTTGAGGGACATTAACTAGAAAATGAGTTCTGTCTTCTCTTTGTGAAGACGCTTATCTCCTGCGTGAGAATACCACAAACAGAGGCTTATAATGGAACACAAAATGGAAGTCGTTGTACATGTGCTTTTCATCTGCCAAATCACAACAGAATTAAAACAGACCTGTTATTGCAGAGCTGTTAAATGAAGGGCTGCAGTTTTATAAATGTCTCTCTTTTAACGTTTCAATAATACAAATAATGGCAAGTAAGTGTAAGTAGCTACATTATATAATGCATATTTTTTCATACTGTATTGCAGTAACAAAGCTTTATTCTGTGGTCTTGAAAGACTATGAGCACACAAAATTCTTTCAGGATAAATAAATTGTCACTCTATTTTTCTACAGATGACTGCTTTCAAAATGTTAAAATATACCAGCTGTCCTTTTCACTGTAAAAGTGGTGGACACTGTTTTCTAACAGATCTTTCCATACAGATTTAAGTCAGAGTTCACCAAACTTGATCTCGAAACTTTCACATAAAAACAAAGTTCTAAAATAAACAGGAACAAGCCGGCAGGAACTAGAAGAACATCTCAGGATCTCTGTATTTGTTCTACAGATTCTTAAGCATGTTCTGTCTGTACAAGCATGCTGAAGAAAGTCAGTATCTCCTGCCAGCTGGTCTTAGAGTACAGGTGTGACTGTTGTTAAATCTCTGTTCAGCTCTTACACTGACGCTCTCGTCTCCATTAAACAGACATAAAGGTGAAAACAGAGGCTCTCAAGCAAATGCCAATGAACGAAAGAAAAAAAGTCAATGTTTTTTTTGAATAAAACAAACTGAGGCTAACAGAAGGGCAGATTTAGCATCTACCAGCTAAACATTTAGCTTCCATTAACAAAAATGTTTGAAAGTTCAAGAAATGTTCAAAATATCTATATCTTTTTTGCATTTTAACAAAAATAACATAACACTACTATCCTCTAATGTTCCACTAGCAACTTAAGCATAACATTTAATGATAATATGATATGACACATTCTACTAGCATTACTGCAGAAACATTATTTTTGGATAACTTTGAGACAACTTTAACATTAGCCAATGTTCTGAGAACGTTCCCTGTTAGCTGGGTAATCTGAGTTTGAGCGATGCGTACATTTTTCAGCTGTGCGCAGTAATGGGCTGCTCGGGTTTGCATGCGTTGAATGCCAACGACTGTCGAGAGCAGCTGTGCAACACTCGACACGCGTCTTTACGCCGGTTGTGTGAAGGGCTGTCCTTGATGCGATTATAACGTTCACGTTAATTAGATGAACCTTAATGACAATTAGCTTGGTCACACACTTCTACGGCTGCATTCATTTTAAAGATCTAAGGGCAATTGTCATGCATAGTGTGTCATGGTTACAAATAGGTTTACAGGCTAACTATATAAAGAAACACACTCTCTGGGCAGTTGTCTTGCAATTAAACCACAATTACCATGTAGAGTGGTGATTTATTGGGCGATCACACAATACAACAAGCCGCAAGGTACTTTAATGGCCTGATAGTTATTAGACCTATTTCAGGAATCACTGGGGGAAATGCCATCGGAGAGAAATCGCTAGCAACAAAACACTGTAACTTTATCTGTCAGTTACAAAACAACTCGGGGTCTGAAATGACCCCTACACTTTTATATAGAGGTTAGTGCAATCTCAAATGTTTAGAGCAAATAGCATTCCAAAATTAACCAAAAGCTAACAACTTTAGGTTGTCAGAACGTTTTCCTAACGTATCTCTAAAGAAGATGCATTAACATTATCACCTGGTTAAAAACAGCATTATTCAAACATTTCCTAAATCGTTTTTTTGAAAACTTCTGCTAACAACTTATGAATTATGTTTTTGATGTGTATGATGTAAACAAAAAAGTTCTCATGATGTCGCTGCTGTGAAGGTTCAGAGAGAGAACGTTAGCCAACATTCTGACAACATTCCCTGTTAGCTGGGTTACTGTACACCAGATACAGTCAAAGGTTCTAGTGATAAACTGTTTTCTGTTTTCATATAAATCTAGTGAACAGTTAAAAAATAAACTTGAATTCCACACATCATTATTATTATTATTCTAAACTTTGCATCTGAACGACAGCAGGTCCTCCACCTGCCGTGAAATCCATGTGTGCTTCAAAATCTGATGATCCATATTGTCCCAGCATGACAGTATGGATCAACGGATTTCATTCGCGCACGCTTGTGAAGTCCATGCCAGCAGAAACTAAAATATCTGACCTTTTGTACAAAAGAGATTATGTCCCCTCACCAATCTTCACATTTTTTGTTTACGTCCCCCATGTGGTCTCAGACGTTTTAAATCCCGCCGTATATTAATATTCCACCTACAACAAGAAGCACGACGATCTATCGTAACGATCAAACAAAATGTCTGCGCCAGTCAAGCCAAAAGCTTCATCTGTGTGAACTTGGAGAGAGGTTTGTGAAAACATTTCTCAGATTTTTGTTTCTTTTAATTATCAATTCTCTTTCATTTTGCTGTTGACTTTGTGATAGCAGCAGCTGTGCTTCTTAAAGCGCGTTACAGTAATGAATAGCACAGTCGCGGCGGGTGAACGATCGCGCTGATGCTGCTGGATTCTGTAGTAATTTGCAGATGCAAACCTCCAGTGTCCACTGGAGGTTCTAATCAAATAAACAGCAGAGGGGTTGAAAAACACAAACTGCCCTGTTTCAGCCCTGCGGTACCCCAGCCTGAGAGTCACACACAAAGATAAACTTTTGATATGGAAAACCTCACACAACAGACTCGGTTTCAACATCACCACCCACTGTTTCTGTGCTTCGCAAGTTTTAATGTTTAATCAAAAGACAAATTAAAACAGCAAATAAATACTGAATTATTCTCTAATGTAGCGGCGTTCAAACATTTTAAAGCCAATGACCACCAAATATACTGACCATCTCCTTCAACACACAAATACAAACACAGATTGACAGATTTGATGGTGTTGCACTATCCACAGAAGAGATCTATATTTAAATAAATATATTTGGATCACTTGGACAAGAAATGTTCAACTAGAATAACAAAAAAACATTTCTGGAAAAGATTGCATACCCTTCCTTCCTTTAATTTGATGAAATGAGTTGATGCATTTATTCCTGATATAGAGAAAAATATAGCAACTTTAGAGTGCCAGTCATATTCAACAGAAATAGAAGTACGTTCTACATCAGAGCTCATCACCTTAAATGCTGCTCAAATCGCAAGAATGTGAAAATTACTCTGCAGGACACGCCTCCCGCACTTACATCAACATAATCATTGTTATTAGACAAAATGTTAGTGTGGGATTGTCGTCAGACTCTTACATAAATCTGCAGCTCTTCAAAATTATATAAGACTAAAAAAAACTGCACAACATCTTGATTTAGGGCTGTGAAATACTTCAAATCCAACGTTATAAACCGGGACATAAAAAGCATTTGATCTATGTAATCAGGGTTCTTAGTAAAGTCTCTTCTGAACCTAAGCTTAAAAACGTCAGAGAACAAACATTTTTTAACATTAAATAACAACAATGAAGTTGAGGGTCAACACTGATATCTAAACAATGGTCACAACATTATTTTCTTCTAATAGCTGATCAAGAGACAGCATCACTCAGAAAGCACGATTTGTTGTTTTTCCAGCAATGATAGAAGGATTTTACAGCAAACAATCCACAAAGGTCTACAGAGAGCTATCTGTCAGCGTTCCCATTCGTCTTATTAACAGTTGCGAGTAACAACACATCAGGGAACGCTCTCAGAACATTGGCTAGATGTTAAAGTTAAAAGTTCACTTATGGTTATCAAAATCCACATTTTCTCAGATCTACAGAAGAAATGAAGCCAGAAACCAAAGCTGAGACATAAACACCCACATAACATATTGTAAACATCTTAAGAGACCACTGTCTGATATATTGCCCTACCTGGTTTTGTTCTTTTGACTCAAAAGTGTGGATTCACCTGACGGGTCATGAGATGGTTACTAGCTCAGGCCGAGTAACTATTCTGATGAGACACAATCTAATTACTCTCCTCATAGATCACTCTAAACAGGACATGAACAGTTAGAATAGATTTGGCCGTTTGAAGCATCGGATAAATTGCCTGGTGTAAACGTCCCTTTTGGGCCGTTTTCTTTCCTGCGTCATTTTTCATTCACGGTAAGATTAGACAGGCTGAATGTGATTATCTATAAAGCGCTTCACCGGGCTGAAATAATACACGACTCAACTCTTTGTGCCTCTTGTTGAGGTCAATTAGCTTCCCACTGGCTACAAAATTATGATGATAACAATCGTTTGCCTTTGAGCAGGAATCTTTTTGTCTTTTTCTCTTTCCAGGAAATGTTTGAAAACTGAAATTTAATTTTTCAACTGACTCGGTCCTTTTCTAAGTGTATTGCTAGTAACATGTTACAGAAACAAACACATATTGTTTTATGTTTGTTATATTTTTCATATGCAGTCATATATAATACTAAACTAAACTAAAACTCCATTATTGCATCTTATGCAAACTCATGACTTTATTTTTTCAATAAGTGAGCTGCCTGAATGGTAAAGATGATATGATAATACAGAATAATAATACAGATCACAGCAGATCTAGGTGATGGTGTAGGTATTATATCTGCCAGCAGGGGGTAAGTGCAGAACATCTAAACCTGTGTCTGAAATCTCCCACAAGCTCTTGTTCACTACATCACAGATTAAGTCCACTTAAAGGTGCACATCGCTTGTACACTTCAATGTATCCACTACATAATGTCCACTGTCCATGCAAATCACTTAAATGTCTGACTCCTTAAATATACATTAGGCTTCCTGTTCACAACTTCGACTTTCCATCTTTTACACGAGAAACTCTGTGATAAACTTTATAAAGTTCAATGTATAAATAACATTGACGCCTCCCGGAAATACGTCATACGCCACCACAAATACAGTACGCGCTGCACCAAAAGTTTGCGTTAAAATACATTGATATTGTAAAAGCTAATCGACGATCACCTGAAACAAAATATACCGGGGTGAGAAAGAAACCACATCGCAATGAAATAACTGAACCATTTTGTTTACCTGTAATTAAATCCACAAAAAACGTTTCCCTCAAAGTCGCACATGTGCGTCCGGTTTTCTCGCCGAATTTTTGCGCTCATTTTATTTTTGATTGACTTGGTTCATAAACAGTTTAAAGTTACTTTCAAAGCTGCACAAACCAAGAAACTATTAGACAAATTTTATTTTTGTAAACGCTCAAATCTCAAACGAGTCTCCCGCTCCACGCTTGACCACGCCCACATTGTGTCAGGTGTTTGTCACGTGACTTAAGTAGCCAATCAGAAAGACCGCAGCCACTGAGAGGCAGGTGTAAATACACCTGCTACGTTAATGTCGATACGACTTTAATTCCCACAAAACACAAACTGATCAAAATACACATGCGTTTAAAACACCGTAAGAAGTTTTGGATAAAAGCGTCTGCAACAGGCAGCTGTTCTCAAAGATATCATTAATTAAACCTTTTAATATATTTATGTATATATTTAATAATCTTTCAGCTCATCCCATGTACTTAAATAGTCAGGCACTGAAATAATTTCAGCTCTAGAATTGATGAAAACTACAAAATAAAAAACTCTCGGTTACCTGCTTAAAGCGCGCACGCGCACGCGCACACGCCTCGCGTCGTCCGCTTACCTGCGTTTCTTTCGCGGGTTACCGGAGGAACCTCTGGAAACAGGTAATATTCAACAAAACACCGTTTTTTCCTCTTTAATAAGTCGGGATATTATAGAAACCGATGAAATGGGATTTACTTGGGAATGGGATGTACATGTTTGGCGGCCTACAGTTTTTACCTCAGTCCCTATGACAGCAAACACATGTGGATTAAAGAGCGACGCAGACATCATTCAAAATGTCATTTCTCGTGTCGTACGGGCTTGAAAAGTACAGGTGAGTATTTGTTTTAGGTGTTGAGAGTTTAACATCACCTTTTAGGTTGTGCATAATAACCGTGTTCATTTATTGTGTCTTATTGTTGTATTGTTTGTTATATGTGACCTAACATTCCCTGTTATACCTCTAGGCCTTGTTATGTTGTCTTGAGATGTTGCTCTGTTGTTTAGCATGGGAATTAGGTTTGCAGTATGCGTTTGTCCTCTCACAGATTTGATGAGGTTTATTCAATCATCAGATTTAGTGTGAATGCATTAAAATCTGAATGCACTCGTGTTTCCTTGTGGCTATTAGATGAAGGAAAACCTCAGGTGCTGTGTATGAAGTTGGCAGTGATTTTGTCAGTGGCAGTGAGTTCAGGACATGAGAAAATAAAACGGCAAATTATTTGTGTTCCTGGTTGAATTTCTCTTTTGTTGGGATGGTGTTAGGATTGTAAGAGTTGTACTACATTCATAAGTGTCATGTTGTTTTTAAAGGTTACTGTAGATTCTCATATTTCTAAGTCAGGTGGATGTTGAAGGCAACTTCATAAAATGACGAAATGCAGGAAGTTCCAAACAATATTTTTCCCCGTAGCATTAATATATAATGTCAAAGTTATGTTAGGATGTGCTTGTGTGCTTTTGCTATACGTGAAGTGGATTATGGGAAGATTTAGCTAAAATCCGATATGAAGCAGTCACTTTTGCAATTATCTGCCGAATAATGCTTCACAGAGTGTCCTCAGAAATTGTCTCCCGCGCTGTTGAATGTCGATTGCCCACGACCTGCGTGAAACTTGAAATGTTCAGATTGATTTGTACTGACATAGTCCCTTTCAACTCTTATTGCAAAGCAATCATAACCCATTTAATTTTCAGCTCCGAACTGTTCAGACAATTGGACAAATCGTTAAAACCTACAGATGACACTTTCAGAACTATATGTAAAGACAGGCTGTCAGTCAAAATGGTACTTACCACAGCCATTTAAGTAATCTTTCTTTATATAAGACTTATTCTCTGTCGATTGTGCTGACATAAAAGAGCTATTTCACCCAAATGTGAAATTCTCTAATATGTGACACACCAGTCAGGCTTATTGTGTCTTGGAGGTGTTGATTAAAAGCGTAGATCAAGGGTTCATCTTGGCACAACCTTCAATGCATTTATCACTTTTGAGACGTGCCTTTGTGTGCCTTAAAGAAAAAAACATTGGCAAAGCATTTTTAAAGCTCCTGGTCGATTCACTGAGGTTTCAAGACAAGCACATCAAAGCCATCTGCAGCACCCATCAGCAAAGCTAAAAATATTCATGCTAAATATATCTGGCAATAGGTGCTGACTTTGTCTCAACGGTATGTGTTATTAAGAAGGCCAAGGGCTTGGAGTTATTGTGCATGCGTTTAAAAAAAACTCCAATTCGTTCAGCGGTCCGTGGGGAATAAATTCTGATTGGATAGAATGTGTTGGAAAAGTTTTAGCTAAACGAACAGTCGAGTTCAGTGTGTTGTGGGTGTAAGAGTGATTTTTAGACAGACATAAATAGAATATTTGTCAGAGACTGAAGATTCCTGGTCCATGTTTACAGAGCTAATTTAGTCCATTGAGCTTTATGAGCGGAAACGCTATCGTGTCCAGAATTGACTGTTTATCTAATGTGGGCATAGATTTGGACCTCGTGGAGTGACCAACGCCTGGTATGTGTGATGCCATTATGTATTTCTAATAATATTACGGAGGCCAATGCCTTTTTTCTCAGTTATACCTCCACATGCTATGTGTTTGTCTCTAATTTGCATACAGAGTAATTAAACGCACATTTCTGCAGCGACATTTTGGTGTTTGTTGGATGCTTACCAATCCCTGTTCTATTGAGTTTCTTTAACTGACACCTTAATGTGTCATTTGGACCCCTGCAGGATGTTGAGTGGGTCCAATCTATTCATCATGTAGTCATTAAGTTCAGTTTAATTACAAGCAGCCCACATACTCATTGTTTAGTATCCGAGACAGAATGACAAATAGACATGAACTTTTTCTGTGTGATTTCACGAGTTCATTTTAATGGCGCCGAGACGAATACAAATATTTCACGTAGTCCCTCAATAAATATGAGGTCATAAAACTGTATGCACAGTAATTATAATACAATTTGATAAATGCTGTTTAAAAAACGCAAGTAGCCGTGATCAGATTAATCTGCGGTGTGGCGCACAACGACACAAACATCTTTTAAGAATGTGAAATTCAGCTCCTTATCATGCAATATTAAAATCAAATCTGAAAGTAGTCATTATTAATGTTTAGTAGGCCAGACTAATGAGAAAAATGGCAAGTCAGCGTTCACCTGTCACACATTTTTTTTAAACGTATTTTAAAACGCCAACTTTCTGAATAGCATTTCTTTTCAGTCGTCAGAGTGATAACAGACCATTTTAAACGTGAGTCATTGAAAAGTGAGAACACTTCATAAAGCCTCTGTGTGCTAAATATGAACATAATTATAGCCTTAAAGTTAACAGTACAGGCTTGAAAAATCTTTGACACATTCAAAGAACATAATGAGGAATAATCTTTTACGTCATCAGTCTGACATTTATTAAATCCGTGTCATTTTCTTATTGTGGATCAGGAATCATAAGGGAGTGAAGTTCGTTGTTCTTGTTAGCACGTTTTCTAGCGTACTGAGGGCTGATAGAGCGACGTGTGTGTGTGATGGTACAACATCCGGCTTCAAAGAGCGGAAGATCAAACAGCGCTCAGGAAAACCAACACAATTATAAGCTGCTCCGTGGGGAACGACATAAAGAGTCTCAGCGTTTTGCTGATGAAAACGGCCAAAACGCCACTTTAAAATTCCAAGTTCTTTACTTATTAGGTTTGGGGAGGACGTTGGAAGTAATGTGTTTTAATAAGTTAGGAATCACATGGGATGAATTTGATTTGGGCATTTTCTTCCTCTGTGGTGCTAATGTTATGGGAACGTTGTAGATTTGCTTCTATGTGCTGATACAGTCTCCAACTTTATGTTTCTGTTGGTCGCGGCGAGATGAGTTATTGAATCAGTTAGCAAAACTCATTAAAACGCGGCTCACCGCAGAACACGGGGAATATATTTCTCTTGATCCTGTAAGCCGTGTGAATTATGAACATCTGAACTTTCTCAAATGATGGCGTACGCAGCTGTCCGGCGATCGTGTACTTCTTGTTCATTTCTCAGTTTTGTAGGAAACATATTAAGGCATGATCTAAGAAACTCGCTTTGTGGTTTCTTGCTCCTTGTGCGTCTGTACATCATCTGCTGTCTTATCACCACGGCAACATCCTCTTTGTCTCTCCAAGCCTGTGTGTATTTCTGTCCACCATGAAACAGTAAATGAGAATTACAGAAAAATGTCCTGGATGCTCTTTTCCATATAATGCAAGTTAAATGAATGGTCATTTAAAATGAATGGTAGTACGTCTAATGCCACTGTATTTAAGAATTGAAGTATTTTATGTTTACCCAGTTAGAAATAAAGTGAAAATAAAAAAAAATTAAATCAACTCTTTCTCAAATGAATGCTAATACATTTGAAGGGCTAGTTTGAAACATTTTGTGCTTGCTAAAAATCACTTTAATGTCAGCTCAGGCAAGTGCAGATAAGATAGATAGTGGCCAAATTAGATTATAACTTATTGTGTTATTTTGCAGAATCTGCATTTGAGTTGGTTGCTGTTTAAATGCAATGTTGCGCAGTTACCATCACTGTGTCTCTTTAGATTGCATTTCAGTTGTGCAGATATGATCTTTTTGAGAACTAATACGCATGAATACAGATGAAATGTGTCTTGAATTTGCCAGCGTGCAGCTGTGCTCTGATATTGAGAATTTGACTGCAGGCTGTGATGCAGGATCTGTGTTGGCCGCTTTGACCGATGATAATTACCTCAGTTACCGGCTGATTGAAGGTGCCAAGATTTTAGTTTATGTACTAGCAGGATCCCAGCTAACAGGGAACGTTCTCAGAACATTGAGACACATTTTCTAAAAGATCTCTTAAAGTTATCTCAGTAAACGGTAAAAAGTTTTTATTCTCAGACCAAATGCAATACTTGGACGAACATGTTATGGTGTTCCCCAGATAATAAGTGTTTTTGATGAATATATTTAGACCGTTTTACCAAGTGATGCTATCAGATGTGAAGAGACTCTTAACCAAAATAAGAAAATGTTTGTGGAGAAACTTTTTAATCTGGGCACGGTTACATCAGTGCTCTGAGTATACAGCACATGAATATTCATGTTTTAAGAGCAACAGTGTCCCAAATATGTCTTAAGGTGATAGTATCAATATTTAGATTCCTTTCGCCACGACACATTTCATAACATTTCACATCTTCCGTCTCCCTGTTACAGTATCTTTCCTCTCGCGGTGCTATTTCAGTATCGAGGAAAATGAGTTAATAATGTGTTTGTTATTGATTTTCTAAATCATTGATCAGCCTGAATAACCGTTTTTACTGGAAATGATCTCGCTGCTGTAATTAATTACTGTGGGATTACAAGGCTGAAATCAATTACATTATTGATGTTTTGAATACTTTAGTTATTTAATAAGTGATAATTGGTTAATTGTAGAAATTGTTTACGTGTTACAGATTGACATGAAATAACAGAGTTTAGTTCAGTTTAACTGGTTAAATTGTGAGGGATAAATTTATCAAGCAATAACATAGTTTATCATTTACATTAACCTATATGTAAATTTTATAAAGATGTATTTCCTACAGTGTGAGTAATGAAAGCTTAAAATAGCACCTGTATGTTTTTGTATGTGTGCAGTCAGCTGATCGGCTACAGGTAAAAGCTTCATAAATCCTGACAAACACATTTTTAGCTCAGAATAACTAGATGGGGGTCTAGGGGTCTCAAGAGAGAACAACCAGACCGTTTCATCTGATGGTAGAAGTTTCTGACATTATCTACACACCCTCCTGACTTTTGCCATTATGTATATGAGCGCATTATTTTCCTGGTCCAATGGCATAATACTGTACAAGCTGCTCTGTTTCATAAACTCAGTGTGCTGTATTGTATGTTATATTGCTCACAGCTTTGTTATTGCATCTCCACGTTCATTAAGTAACTACAGCTGACACACTAAACTACAGCTCACTACAGCTAAAACATGCCTTAAGACTCGCGCTGTATCTCGGCATACGCTGTAGCCAGGCTCAGCGCTCTTATGTAAAGATCTGAGTGCAAATACGTTACAAATACATTAAAGCACTTTTTCTTCTAGGGCGAAAATGATTTCTGCTTCCTTTTACTGTATTAATGTTTATAAATATATATTTAGGGTGACATGTTTGTCAGATTAATGAGGCTGCCTGGTAACCGTTTTTATCATCACATTTTTGAGCTGTTCATAGGGTGGGTAACATTAGCGGAAACGTAGACGACTCAAGTTCTTAAGTGCTGAAATTGTTGGTTCCAAAAACATTCCTGCAAGGGTAAAATATGCAGATATCATATCCCTCTGGTGTTGTGAACAAATAACACGCTACAACACAAGAACACAATGTAAAAGACACCAATGCCTGCATATTTTAGCATATTTTTTTGTACTTGACATGAAAGATGTGGAAAGAAAGGGAAAGTTTCTAGTAGATTATTATAATCCTATAGTCTCTGTGCCAATCTTTAGCTTTTACCCCAAAATACAGTACTAAACGTACTAAAAGTGTTGGTTTACATCATAACTTTGTTAAACAAACAGTATCTTTGTTTGGTGTTTTGTTATGTTTAAATAAGATTTAATGTATTCCTGTTGAACAAGCTGTGCATACATGAGTATTTGTGTATTCAAATAGCCAGTGTGAGGGAATGCTACTACAGATATGAGTTTTGAGCGACTGCTATCTTTGCTATATTGTAAGTAGAAAGGAGACTCACACAGGTATAGCACTGCTATATTTAACACGGTTTCACTCGCTGTAGTCCTGCCTACAATGTAATCTGGGCTTTCTGTATGCAGCTCAGAGCCGTTTGTGACCGGACACATTACAGAAGCTCCATTAGGTTGTCTGAGGCTGTCAGAAGAGAGTGTGTCTGTCTGTGAATGTAGACACACTCCACTATGATACAGGAAGGGATGATGGGAAATACAGAAACAGAAAATGGCACAAAACGCAAAGAGCTAATTTGGATTAGCAGAAAATCTAAAGCTATGAATCTAATTTGGAGGAAGGACAGCGTCTTGTTCGCTGTGAACGATCCGATTGTATCTCCTAGCAACTGCGAGCGGGTTGTTTTTGTTTTTGTACTGCAGTCATTAGTCTCTTAATTCTTGGAGATTGATGATGCATTAGTTGTATCATAATAATATTGTATTATAACTAAATCACCATAATGGGGCGAAAATAATATCTTGCCTAACGGATCTGCTTAATGAAAATAAGCATCTTGTGTCAAACCAGGAATTAGGCATCCGTTTATTTGTTACGCAAGGCTTGGTTGACGCTGTCTGTTGTAAAATATGTACCGCACGCTTCTGCTGATCATGATGTGAAAATCAGAAAGCAAAATAAAAATTAGACCTGAGAAAAAGGCCTTCAGGATAATCAAAATTATACATAGTTGTGATTTATGCAAGCATGCTGTGTTTGATATTGTAATGAAATAAAATGTAATAGGATTAAACATCCATATTGGTTGGTGTTGGGGCACATAAACATTTTTGTAAACAAACAGATCAGATTTTATTTTTGCAGATTGACAACATGGCGTGTTGGTCTACCAACAGCTAAGCAGGAACATAAATCCTCATAAATTAGTTTAATGAAATAATCTTTCATATTCCATTGAAATGAAATGGCATAACTTCGTCTCATTTTTAGAGTCCAGAATTGGCTACATAAACGCATGAACATTTCAGAAGAGTCTTAAGATCATGGTGTTAGAAGCTCACAGACAGAGAGTGAGTCTGAGCGCTTATCAGGACGCCTATATGTATGTATGTATGTATGTATATACATATATGCATAGATATGTATAGATTCTGTATCTATATATGCATAGATATGGAAGAGACAGAATGGATAACTAAACGGATGCATTATAATAATATAAGCATTTAGAACAATAGCGGATTAATTAATATTTGGTCAAAGGAGAGAGGTGAGATGAGAGCATGATGGGAAACACGTGAACACAAATGCAGATTTCTTTCATTTAAAGCGCGGATGATGAAGCTCAGCGTGGTGTTAGAAGTGGCCACCGGTGCGTCAGGTTTGGACCGGGTCCATCTGCAGCTCCTCCTGAGGTGAGCACAGCTCCTCAGCTCTGGGTTCATCTGGAGTGATCTGGCCTCCATGACTCATACCATCTGATCTTAACATCACACCTCTGTGTGCTTTGAGGAGAGGCGGTTCTGTAACCTTTATTAGCTGTTTGTAGTGAGCGATGTTACTGCAGATGTTTCTCCCAGTACCATTTACTGCCAGCAGGACATACAGTTTAAGGAACCGCCGTGTTACACATTTAACATCAGTTTGAGTCTTGATAGTAAACGCATTTGAAAAGAAGTTCTAGCTATGTTCTTACAAATGTGCAAATTGCACTAAGTACAATTGCAAATACAATAAAATAGCACTTATAAGTTCCAGTAAGACTTATTTTACTTTTTCTCGCCTCCGTTGCTGTGCTGTAGCAATCAACTGATGTCAACACTTTCTTACCATACTGCCATGTACAAATACATACTGTAGACATGCACATATTAACCAATGTTTAATTTTATGTTTTATGTGGCCAAAATTTGTATTCACCGCATTGAATTGTTCCAACATTTTTAAACTGTTGGCTTGGTGATAAGTTATAAAGCTTGTTTTGAGGTGTAATTTGGCTTGTTACGATCTGTTGGCTAAATAAGCGCACTGAGGATTTTAAGAGGTAGAGAATTTCATGAAATTATAAAAGATAAACAGGCACATGCTGAAATACAAGCCCACAAGGCCTTTTTATGTGTTGCGTGGTGGATAATAAACTTAGCAAAGTTGGACGGCAAGTAATTTTATCTTTGTTAAAATCGTTTTAAATCGTTTAAAATTCGTTTTTTGCCTCTGTATGTCATGTGAACACTGGAGGTTGAATACTGTTATATAATTAGAGAGGGTTTTTTTTTTATATTTTAGGGCAGAAAGTTTTTACACTGGCCCAGCACTGCACTGCTTTTTTTAAATTTAATCCAGGGTTCGGAATAACTTTTGGGAGAAAAACGTATGCTAACGCACAGATCTAAAGCTTAAAGATGAGGTCTCTCTAAATATTTAATTGCACTTCAGCGTTGAACTGCGGTACTGCAAATGTTAGTAGTTCACTATTGAAACTTTAAAGATGTTAAACAAAGTGTCTTCGCTCCAGAAACGTCAGTAAGGCCACAATCTACCGCTGCCGCTCTCTGCCGGATGATTCATGTTTTTCAACATTGCAATAAAATAATTATATATTTCTGGGTCATATTAAAATATTGATACTAAAACACTTTGAAAACAGGTGTAGGCATTGTTTGGGTGCATTTTAAAACAGGATGTAAGAATCACCAGTTCACCAGTTCAGAACCAGTTCTGTTTTGACCTTAAGGTTCTGAATGGAGATGATGTGTTTTCACTGGCCTTAGTCGGGTGGTACTGTAACTAAATCAAATAATATGTTAATGTATAAGTTCAAATAAATTATGAATGAGTGAAAGGTAGACCACAGGTTTAATCTGAAACAGGCAGAATTGTTTTGGACTTTTAGATCAACTGGAAGCAATTTGAGTTTGGTTTTTTGAAAGCATAAACACTCTTGAGGAGTAAATCATACTATTGACATCATAACATGGGCGAAACGCTGCAGTTTTGAGATAAAATTGGACCTAATTTTAGAGCAAAAGATGTATTCTTCTAGTTTGTAGTTTTTGCACGCTGTGGTTTTATGTTTTCGTCTTTTGTTCTTTTCGGTTCGTTATGTAAACCGCATTAATATGTTGTGTGATATCTCCACAATTTCACAGTTCATAACATTTGTCAACATAGTTGTGAAACTCTTAATTTTCATAGCGATTTAACTAATCAACATTTTTGAATAGGGATTAAGATTTAACCACTGATCTCATAAATCTGTTCTTATTAATTTTCATGTTTAATCTTGGCATTATTATTTAAAAGTTTATACACAATTGTTATCAGTGCTGATAAATCATCTGTTTGAAGGTTTCATTGTTTAGGTCAAAACTCTTTCCCCGCAGATATGGAAGCAGCCTGGCTATTGATCTCTCAAGTTCACAAATCTCATTATCTACAAAAATGATCTCAGAGATACAAGCAGAGACGCTCCCAAGACTTCCTGTCTTTCAACATGAGAGTGTTATTTCAAGTGTTCTGTCTGCCTCTGATGAAACCATTAGATACAGGCCTTGTTAAGGGGCGATATGGTGTTTTCATCGTTTATATCCTTCCAGTATGTGACCTCTTCATTTTCTTACTGGAATGTCAAATAAGTGAGCAATTTTCTATGGCGAAATGTCGAGACTTAACTCAAAGAGAAGTCTTTTACACGTCCAAATGAACTGTGACTGTCAGACAGAATAATGATGGCTCTGATAACCTTTTAAAGTTTAAAAAAATGTCAAGAGCTGTTTTTTTTCCTTTTTTGGAGGGTGAAAATGGAGCGATGAAAGGAAATTGGCTAAAAAGAACCGTTTCGTTTTCATATCCAACTTTAAATGACTTAAGTGTGATAAACTACATGAGTTCACTACATAGGGCACAGTGTATTAGACAGACGGTTTACTTACTGGTTAGTTTTACTTACTAAAGATTTGGCACTTTTGTTCTCAAGGTCAAGAAATGTGTTTAAAATCACAGATACTTCCTGCCCACAACATAATCACATCTTTAACCTTGTAGAAATTTCTTCTTTTCATGCAGCAATGTGTAAATGCACCAAACGCTACACACATAGATCTGCAGTTGATACTTATAGTGAAATAAACGTGGTCAGTTTTGACATGACGTTTCAGACGTAATGCATCTCAGTTTGACCTCCAAAATGTGTGAACTTTCAACACACACTCCCCAATAGTTGTTGAACAATTATACGGCTGATTTAATTTAATTAAACTCCTGCAAGGTTAAACAGGGTCATGTTTCCAGCAGTCACTCAATTGAACAAGTTTCAACTTGACCCAGACGATTTAATGTGTCGGGAAAACGGAGCACCGATGCACAAACTCTCTCCTACAGTTTCTCATTTAAAGGGATTCATCACCCAAATTTATAAAGTCGGCAAAAATCATTTATTCAGACACCTGTGATTGTTTTCAGTCTACATAAGTAAATGGTAAAGTCCCTGTTTACTTAAATTATGTAGAAAAGAGCAACATGGACATCTAGATTTTTGTTAGGTTTTTGAAAGTAAAATGGTGAGTAATTGATTTTGCATGTCATGATTTTTAATTATGGAGGACAAATTCGTCCTAAAAAAATGTTCCCACTTCGTGGAAGCTGAGCTCAATGAATGACAGCTGCGAAACATTTATTATCGTCGGTTCACAACTAAAAGCACTTACAAAGGAAATAAACAATGCCATCGCCGGGGGAGTTTAAATGTCAAAATCATAATTTACATTAATTCTTTCATAAAAATGTAAGCTCATTGTGAAATGACTGATGATTACTGAATAAACTTCAGTAAATTCTGACCTGCGTGTGTGTGGTTAGTAACACAGGTAACACACTTGTGTGCGGTAAACACTCTGTCTTTGCTTTTGCAAGCAGCAGCTTTCGTGAGTCGCTGTTCAGTGCTTTTCTGTGTCTCTGTGAAGAGTTAACCTCATGTGATTTAACACTAAAATATACTTCCTTTTACGGTCTACCTAAATGCCTGGAAATGTGCATATATACTTTTTATATAATTGTGTAAGTTAATTTGAAACGGTCTTATAGTCTTTGTCTATAGCTGTGATGGTGTGCATTTATTGTAATGCGTAAGAATTGTGGCTCTGTTTATGACCATCATTAATGGCTCATTGTTTTAAGTGAAAAGAAAATAATGAGTTAAAACCATTGTTGTGGTAATAATCTACTTTATGCAACATGTTATTGATTGAGCTCAGGTTGCATAACATAAAAATAATGAGGCACGTGTCAAAATAATTGTTGGCGATAATCGACATTATGAAACCGATTCTTTTGATGGAACTTGAGAAGCTCATGTGGTCCACTTTAATTGTGCTTCCTCAGGAGATCTTTGGAGAAGAAGCTCTCTGGTGTTCACCTCATCACTTTTTGTCACCCTCTCAGAAGTCTGTCTGTTTCTCACCTCTCTTCTCTTCTGTGTTCAGATGAGAGCCGCTGTCAGACTCCAGCTGCATAACTCATTAACTGACGCCTCTTGTTCGGTCTGCAGCGTGTGTCAGGGTCTGTAAGACTGAATGGAGTTATATCAGGGTGTAAAATCATTATTTAAGGTGTGCATCACGTGTCAGATTAACTAATTAATGTTGACAGTGGGTCAGATGTTCTGAGAGACGTGATGAGATGAGAATCTTAAGGAAATGTTTGAGAAAAGCAAACTTTCCTAATGCATGATGCGCATGGTCAGCAGCATTGCTATGATGTCATTCATACACGCATTATTGGGTTGTAGTGAAACCCAGCACTGATTTAAAAACCTTGGTGCCTCCACTCCAGGAAGTTACATTACGTCAGCCAATCAGATTAAAGCTTTCAGTACTTTAAGGTTTTGTGCACAGTGTGCATTAGGCCGTTAATGAAGAAACTGCTTTCAGATTGTTGCCGAGCCGTCTGAGATTAAATTCCTGCTTGCGTGCTGCTGTAGGTAAAACCGTCTGATATATGACTAATTGCTTACTTAATGTAAAGTGCCTGTTTAATGATTTTCAGTTGTGTGATGTTGTTTTAATTGCTCTGTAACATTCACAGAAATGACCCTGTCGGTTCTCTGCGTTTCCAGCAAACGCTTGGGCTTCTCGGTTAACTCCAGACTGTTTATAGCAGGGAGTTATTGTGTCCCAGCATCACAAAACCTGCTGCTGGCCGATCCAGGCCAAGAACGATTTTGTCCTTATATGTACTTGGTCAATTATTCATCTGTGCTCAGCATCATTTTATTCCCAGCTGCTGACGACTCTAAGCGCTTTGGCGCCGGGGGACGAGCGTCCCCTGACTGCTCACATTAATAAAAGATAATTAATGGAGGTTATGAGAGCAGCGTGGGAGTGATAAACGATGGGTTAAGCTCTGATCAAATACTCCACCATTAATTGGCTTTACAAAGTCGTGGTCCGTGTTCACAGTACCACCGGCTAACCACCGACTACAAATGCTTGACCTTTCATTAAGCTTATTACAGGACCAACAGCATCCATCAAGGCGCACGGTTGTTCTGTTTGGTTATTTCTAAGATCCTGAACTGAAATTTGAGTTTTAATGAAGGCGTTAAATCGTGTCAGTTTTACGTTACTAGGCAGATTTCTTGTCACTTTGCTAATTAAAAGTTGTTTCGAAGAACTGAGAAAGCTATGATAAAAGTTAACATAATAGCAATTATCTCCTTCCACATGTATATTTTGAGCCGTTTTTGTCACATTTTTCTCAACTTCCTGAAGAACAGACACGACAAACATGGTTAAGGTGTGTTATGTACAGTAAAGTTGTTATAGGGATAATACTTAAAATACATCGTTTTGTTCCTCAGATGCAAAAAGTCCCACAGGTGTGTAATGAAAGTAAATTATGGAAGAACTAATTTTTCAGTAAACCATTGTTTTAGTGTTTATCATGTGATGTGACAAGATCAGAACTAGCACACAGCTAATAAAACACACATCATGTTAGTGAGAAACCAGGCAAGTGTGTCGCTCATTCTAGGGCATCACATGTACGTTTATTCTGTTTGTTCTCTGGAATATAAGTGAACATATCAAATCTCTCTCTGGGTCCGGTCAGATCTTTAATGGTCTGTTAGGCTGCGCAGACTGCTGTGAATCTGACAGCGTTCGGCTGTTAAGACCCTCTCTCTCACTGAGATTGTTCCTCACACATCCATTTCTGCCACTAAACGGCCCTGAGCTGTGAGGATAATTATCACCGTCGCTCCTAAAGGACGCTTTTACTGACCTGTTACGGCAGCTCTATTATTCAGATGGCATTTCTCCATCACGGCCTATTTTAGTGTAATTTCTCCCACCTGCTTAGATAATGTTTGCACTTGTGTTTGGGTGTTTTGTGTATGTTTGGCATTTTTCCCTGAGGTTGGCGTCACTGTCAGATGCTGAGATGATTTTTGGAGTTATTTTGCATCATTCTTGCTGTAGTTGGACCGGATTTGGGCTCCTCCTACCTGAAATCACTGAGGCTTAATTTTATTGGCACGTAACCAGTAAGCATGCTAATTTTTAGCTTACTGCATTTATCCTTAATGTCACGGGTCTGCTGTTGCTGTACGTTGTGTTGAACTCTGTGTAAGAAAGTTTAATTTAATTTAATCCGCCAAAAATGCAGGAGAAAAGTTTGAAGGGTAAAATCACAAATATAATTTAGTGTAAGAATTACAAACTGTGACGTGTAGGACCCTCACATAATAAACGTCCAAAATCAAAAATCAGTGAGATGCAGGTTTTTGACAGCTCACACCGGTTTTCCCTACACGTTTGTCACAGATCACCTCACAAAAACAGCGTGTAAAAATGTAAATGGTTTGAAAATGATAACTTAATTTTGCTGTAAGCAGGCGGTGTCAGCAGCCACAGAATTTGGCAGAAGTTGACACCGAATCTTGGCCTCTGTGTGTCAGTTCCCTAATCAGCCACTTGTGTCTGTCTGAAGTCCCTCAGGTTGTGCTGCATGGATTAGAAAATTACTGTAATCCTTGTATGTTCTTGTTGCTTAGCAATATGAGGCAAAATGGAGTTTCCTTCACTGCGGCAACTGTGCTAGTTTAATAATTTACCATCTCGCAAACATTTCTGTATTTAAGCAAACATAAGTAATGTAAACAAATTGAACTAAATGTAACATTTGTCACAATGTTAGCGTTTTGAATGTATAGTAAGACTAAAAACGAAGGGCAAAAATCAGGTGTGAGAGTGTGTGTGTGTGTGAGAGTGTGTGTGTGTGAGAGTGTGTGTGTGTGTGTGTGTGAGAGTGGCAGATGTTCAGAACAGCCTTAGGCAACATTTGTTTTTTTCTTTAGGTCAGTAGTACAGAAAGACTGCTGTGTCACAGAACCACTGCAGCCCTCCCTGTGGAGGTCTCGCAAATCAACAGAGTTCAAAAACAGGTTGACAATCACCACAGGGACTTAGGGCTGAACTCTGGGCTGATACATCCATCATTCACTCTCTTTCTCCGTCTCATTTTCCTGAATGACAAGTAGAAAATGTAGCACCTTTATCGCCCGAGCGCTTGCATATTATTTGGCTGTAAAGTATTATTCAAACGTTGAAGACATTCAGCTTTTTGAGGCGTTAAACTTGCTTCCATATATACATATGTCAGTTTTAACAGTGAATGAATTTTTCAAAAGAAGTGTTGTATGGCTGCTTCGCTACAGTGGCTGGCTAAATGTCAAAAAATTGTGCACAAATTGCCATAATGACCCTCATGCATGCAAGAACGAATGAAAAATCCATTTGCCTTTTAAATGAACGCTTCCTAAAGCATATTAGTAATGCAAGATCTTTAGAAATGCACTAAAAACGGCCGCATTTGACACGCCGGCTGTTCTTTCACATTATCTCTGATTTGTAAAGCTGTTGTTTGTTATGCAGTCCAATGCAAATCTCTGTGGCATTATAACCGCAGGTACAACAGGCACGCAGAACGCTGCGGGCAGTCCTTACAGCTGATGGGAGCATGCATACCTGCATGTGACTGCGCTTACAGTATGCAACAGATGCACAAGACATTGAAGAGACGCATTATGAGTTTTCATTTCTGAGGCAAATGCTTTCGTTTGTACAACTACACTGTATGTTTTCATTGACTCATTAGGCAGCTCATTTGACTGTAAAAATGAGCGCTATGTTTAACAACAGTAATAAAGCCTCTGTGCTTATTTTGCATGCCTGCATGCATTAAACTAAAGACTTAACAGCCCATCTTTGCAATATTTTTGCAGTCAGTTACATACAGAAGCACGCAGACGTCTGAGACCAGAGCGCACGCTGCAAATCTGGGATTCAAATCTAATTTAAATCTCATTTAGACGTTATGATGGAAAATGAATGAGACCTACGGTATTTAAGATCGTTTCAAGCTCGCCGCTCACTAATAACATAAGCAAATGATGACATTATGCTTGTTAATGCCTTTGTATTTTCCTGGTGTCCATTGTGGCACAAACGATGAACATTATTAAATCTGGGGTTTGTAATGGAAAATTGATGCATTTTCAGCAGCTGTTTGTAGAATTTGGACATCCATTTACGCATTATGTTCATTTGCTGTGAGTCTATGGAACGTATTAATTAACTGTCATGTTTCGAGACGAATTAAGAGGACAGACAGACACCTGATAGGCTGTATGATAAAGCCAGTGGAACAGATGGAAACTCGATGATGAAGGACGACAGAAACGCAGGAAGAAGCTAAAAATACACAGCATCTCGTGGGCATTGAGGATGCTTAAGTCAGATGAGACGGTCTAGCCTGTGGTTGAAGATCTGGGCCGATTATTACAAGGATATTGTTTCAGGTTCTGCAGTGATCTGTGAACCATTGTGCTCTTCAGCAGGTCATTTAACCCCACAAGAAATTCCCAGTAGTCATTGTACTTTTGGCAGAAGCGCAGGCTTGAGCTGGTAGCTGTTTTGTAGCACGGTAGCTAATATTAGGTTGGTCAGGGCTGGTCATTAGCTGACCTGTGACCTTGTTGGTTTTTGAGTTTAAAGATGGTTTAAACTCTCTACCGCTTGGTTTAATGTATGATAAAACCATTTGTCATGTTCTGAAATGTATTTGATTGCAGTGCAAGTGTTTGTACTTTGTTGTCACAAAAGAAGCTATAGTAGACATTATAGTAGACTAAGTACTAGTGTGGTTACTAGTAATGCAGTAGGGTAACTAGTGTGGTTTAAGCTTCATGGAGAAGTAGCTAGTTGCTGAGCTAGTTAGTTAAGTTGGTTCACATGTTTAAAGCTAGCTTGAGAGTAGAGAGTTAACAATTCACTAAAGAAGTCAGCTTGACAACAAATAAGCATATTAAAATGCATCAATGATCTTGCCATGAAACTCCAGCGGCACATAAACCGACGCATCATAAAATAATAAAATCAGCTGAATGCTACAGCTGTCCGACTCTGAGAACAAACAACTCGCAGCGTGTGTTTGTGTTCGTTCCTGCACACGCAGTAGCTGTAAAGATATATCATTAAACCTTCAGCTGGTACCTGCGGGCAGTGGCGCTTATCGCAGATGTTTACTACAGTCCTAAAAAGTGGAGTGAGAACACTTAGTGAGCTCTCGGTTTCTTTGTTTGGAGAAATGCACAGGTCTTTGTGGTGAAAAGTATCAAAAAAATAACATTCAGTCCATTTTATTTGCTTTTCACACATAAGCACAGAGCAGCTCCAGGTAACTTAGGTCTGAAACCTCTACGCTGAACTGTGTGATGTCACTTATTCGCTGTTTATAATGGGAGCGATTCGCTTTTGATGCGCTCAGTGTGAACGGAGCATGATTTAATTCAACGTGATTTAAAAGGTTCTGTGGAGGTCTCGACTCTCGTAGACATTAGTAGGATGTTTTTATTCAGATTTAAACAAATATTTCTGACACTTTCTTGAGCTTTTTTCTCGCCCCGTTTTAAAGCATCACAAATAAACCAAGACATTTTGGAGTCACAGGAGGTGCCGTTTCTGAACATCTCGGATCATATCAGCTGGTTCTGGAGACTCTGCACCAGTGAAACGGTCCGATACCATTACGTCAGAGAGTGAAACAGAGCAAAGACAAAAAAGTAAGGCCACACGATAGATTGCACACTATAAAATACACCAGCTATTGTTCTGCTCTCCCCGGAGGTTTTCTTTGAATATAATCCAAGTCTTTTGGCAAGAAAGAAATGATTACACATAATAACAGCCTAAGATGGGCATCGTTGGCACTGCGGCTCTCGGTTCTGATCCGTTTCACATGGCTTTTCCTTTGTTGCCGTTCCACGCATCTTGCCTGCTTTTCTGCACATGCTTGGGTTCTTCAGAGATATGACGGAAAAAAGCTCAACATGTTCTCAAATAATTTGGAATACTTATAAACATCACTTTACACAGAGCGTTTCGCTCTAGCGCTGCGGTACCAGTTTTAGTTCAAAAATCTGTCACTGCAGAACCCCGGTTGGTAGCTGGAAATGAGCTCTAGAAATTAAAAACAACATACAGCAAGATTCATAGATTTGTTTTTTCCCGTTCTTTTAACTAAAGAAACATTTACATGTGTTTTTTTTCACAGAGGCAGTGGGTATTATTGTACTGATGTGAGTGACGGTTAAGTGTGTTTTTTCAATATTTTTTTGTTGTGGTTATTTGATTTTTGATCACAAGATAAATATACAGAAAAAGTTCCTCAGAGTGTCACGTTCAGTCAGACATTTTTCAGCCTCTGTAACCCGTGGCTGTGTTTTGTAACACAAGTATTCCAGTGTGTGTAGAAACTGTTTGAATCTGTGTCCGTCTCTCCGGTTCACTGTATTCCACGGGTCTCAGTGTCTCTGTGATGGGGCAGTGGTTGTACAAGCCTCAGTGCTTGTTTTTTTTCATGTGGACTGGTTTTAAAGATGGCGTGTGATACACGTACACACACACGCACACACACTTAGAGAAAGAGAGAGCGGTCAGCGTCACGTTTGAGAAGTTCTTTGATTGAGGTCAGAAGATTCCATCAGAAGGTTTCGGACTTCCTGTCAGGGCGTGTTTACAGAAGCTGATTGGCCAGAACGCAGGCGAGCGTCAGGGCGGCGGTGGAATCGGCGAATGAAGTCACGTCTGTGTGTCTGGCTCTGTTGTTGTCTGTCTGCTGGGACTCCATTGAATCAATGGATCCCTCCATGTTAGGGCTTATCGCATTCTGCAGGAACATTCAAAGAGTCCTTTACTCATTTGTCTTTCTATAGATCGTTTCTGTACCTTGTAAACTTTGTTACTTAAAATTATGACATGGTATTTTTTTCCTGTCCAAGCTAGAAATGCACCCAAAATTAAAAAAAAATGCACAAGGAAGATTTGTTAAAGATAAAGAAAAAGGTCTAAGTAAACAAAAAAACACCTAGAATATTTTAAACAAATATCCAGTTTTTCATTATTTAAAATCCACTACTGCATTGATTTAATAAATTGTATTTGGTCTATATGCTTACCATGTTTAATATCGTCTCTGATAAATGAAGGCTTTATGTGATGGGGAATTAAACTATGAAACGACCCTTAATTTCTGGCTGAGCTCAGGTGAAAGTTACTTACCTCATCAGCACATTCATAACTGCTGGAGGGAGAACATTTCTGCACACTGTCCTGTGAACACAAGATGTGATCCTTTATTTCCTTTATTCCTGTCAACTGTATATGGCACAATACAGCACCGCAGTGTTCATTTGTGTCTGAGGCTTATTCGTTTATCCAGTTTCTCTACATTGTTAAAAACACATCTGGCTTAAAAACTTAAATTTAATATTATTTAAATATCCAGACATCCAAGCCAAACTGCATGAGATACTAAAACGTTTTCAGAGAGTATATCTTGAATGTGTGTTTGGTCTGTGCCACTTTTTCATTGTTTGTCACTTTATAATATTTAATATAGATTTTGTGAAATCAGTTTTACAGTCTCTCATGATTGTTAAGATCTTATTTGCTTATTAGCTCTTCTGGTGAATTGATCTTGTTTTAAAGTCGTTTTAGATTTTTTTCCTGGAAAACAACATAAAGGCACTTTATTAACTGAAACATGGCCGTGTGGGAAATGTCAGGGCAGATGTTTGAAGATAAAGGCTCAGAGGAGACTTAAGAAAAGCTGGTGTTGTTCAGGAGATTTTGCTGATGCTAGCGATGCAGAAATTATAGCTTCAGCTTTAAAGTCTTTATAAAATGACAGAAGCGACAGTGACATTTGGTACAGAACTGTTTAGTGTGTTTTAAGCAGGTCTGTGGATGGCGTTCAGTGAAGCAGCAGGAACGTACTGGACCCGGAGAGCCGTTTTAGATGCATCACGTCTTAAATGCGTCACATTTAGTTGTAAACGCTTAATTTGCAAGAAGGTTTCAGCTAGTACGGTCTGTTAAATAGAAAAGTCATAAATGTGTTTGTGTTTCCCTGCTTTGAAAATAACAACTGCAGCTCTTTATAAAATCAACAACCGTGGCCTCTGTGGTAAAACCGTAATTAGAAAGTTTAACGTAAAAAGAAAAACTCACGATGTTTTGCTTGATTGATTCTTTGAAATGCTTTTCCCGCAGGGAATACAAAGTTTTAAGGTGTTAAGATTTAAGGTTCAAAAGACGCTGTTTTTAATGCAGTCAAAGAAGAGCAAAAATCTGGCCTGTATGATCTATTTCAGTAAGAAAAACTTCAAGCAGAGCTTTGTAGGCAGGAAATAAGAGTTCAGTTCGTGTGAGGAAACTCATCTCTCTAGAGAGACATGGACTAATGTTTTGTGTTTGTTTGTGAACATTATTGCACATGTTAAAGTTTAAACAATCGATGTACGTAAACATGGTCAGTTTCTAAAGTGTTAAAAGATTGCCTTCCATTTCTTTAGGTGTATTATTAAGGCATAACATTTAAAGACATGCTGGTCAGTGGTTAACTCCCACTTGCTTCCAGATCATGACAGCTTCACCAGTTTAAAGTGAAGTACGAACATTTCTTTTGCACGGAAGGAACTTTTCAATGAGACAGAAATAATAAGACGTGATGCGCTTGAGTGCATCTGTTCCTGCTACTGAGTATTCAGGCAGATTCAGCAGCTCTGATAACAGATAACCACGTTTACAGATTGACTGTTTCCTGCTACAATTGCCAGAGACACAAATTAAACTAGTTATTTCCCAGGCGACTTTATGATATTCCTGTCTCTGGAGTTTTCATAATTTGTTTCGGCACGGATGAGGGAATACAGCCGTTTACTCCAGGGGTTTATAAGTGCGCTGCAGTTTGGTGGAAGCGGTCAGACGGTGTCTTTATAATGCAGCCCTGTGTTTATGGTGACATCATCACTCAATGTTAGTTGTAGTTTAAACGATGCTTCTGTCTCAACCAAACATCTTCTGTCTTTCAAATGAGATAAAAATCATCATTACATAACAGTTGATTTTTTTTTACAAGGCTTCACTCAGTTTTATGTCCCTCTGTGTCGTCCACATCTTCACTTGTTCCTAATGATACATAATTACCCGTGTGGAGGAAAGGGGTGAGAGTTTATCTAGTTAGCATTAGCCCTCCTGACATGCCGTGCAGGAAGTGTTTTTCTTCATTAATGATTATTCAGATACAGCTGAGCGCTTGTCATTGAGATAAATGAGAACGCTAACAGCTTTCTCAAGGTATTGCAGACCTAAAATCGTGTTACGGAGACCCGTGCAGAAAATCTGCTCTCAACAGGTCTAACAAATGTTCTCGTTTTATGAATTATTCACCTGCACACTGAATTATACAGAAGTGTTTTGCTTTCTGCTAGACACCCGGTGGATCTTCAGGTAAAACGTGGATTATGTTTTCCTTTAGTTATTTTAATGATTGTATTAGTTTCTGTCCTGTAGGTTTGCCATAGATTTGCAGTGTATAATGGATTTTGTGTTTTGTTCGCAAACACAGAGAAGTGAACCAAGTTGTGGTAGTGCACACAGAATGATTTAAATCGAATGCAGCTGTTTCGCACACAAAATATCCGTTTCTTGCAGCGTATAGCAGGATAATGGCTGTATTTTAACGTTTAGGTTCTCCAAATGGAACTGCAAAAATAATGGCTGATTTCAAACATGTTTCCAGAACGCAAACAGAGCTGCAGCGTTTATTCTTTTTCTTGCATCTTTTATTAATTATGCTCTGTATACATTTTTAAGTTTAATTGATAAGTTAAATGTTTCATTTGTGTCAAATCATTTTTTGCAGTCGCTGGGTAATAGTATAATGCAGCGCTGCAGTGACGTGCAGCCTTACCTGAAGGTTGGCGCATGTGGAGAAAACGCACACGCTGTCTATTGGCTTGATGTCGTTGGAGTGAACAACATGTTTGGTGATGATCGCCGGCTGCAGGTTGGTCTGCACCGACGGCGCTGGTGACTGCAACTCAGTCAGGGGAACTAGTCCTGCGTCCACCCCGTAACCGAACGCCTGGATCGCATTTCCTGCGCACCAAAACACACACACACATTATGCAAAGCAAGTATTCAGTGACAGCACACCCAAAATAACAATTCAGTCAGTTTATTTTTTCAAACCCAATATGATATTCTGGACTTTTATATTTTTTGAAGAATTTGTGAAGAATTATACTGGCCACTTTTCCATTTAATTACAATAAACGTACAATGAGGTTTGGAAAGACTTGAGGCACTTAAGTAAACAAAAGACTAAATTAAATTTGAATTAATGAGATATTCTTCTAAACAAACAGCTAATCTTAAACAAAAGCCATTACAGCACACAAACACATTAACAGTGTCACAGTGTTTCCTATTAGCGTGTTATTTAGGTTAAAGCCATAAGGATGTGTGCTCCGGGCGTGAGGTTTGCGAGGTTGACTGTGTCGTCTCCACTCACTGAGGCATGTGTTCTCTCTGAAGTCTCTCAGGAAGGTCTCGCACTCAGATTCATGACTGCCGCTGCCTCGACAGCCGCACCACGGCGAGATGGTTATGTTGGTGTGGCTGGAATCCACATAGTTAGGAGTCACATCTGATCCTGCAAAGCCGAGGATAGAGAGTCTCATAAATATTCATAGAGCGAGAGCAGTGTGGCTTTATGGATGTGGCTGTCTGGAGTGTAATGTGTGCTGTTTGGCTGAGTGTAATGGCCAGCGCTTGATGGTCTGCTCTCTTGTTGAAATGCGTTTGTTAGCATCGTGACTGCATGACGATAACAACCTCTTGCTAATATGGCTAAAAGCAATCAATTACAGATCGTCTCTGGAGTTTACTTTACGTTCACATTTCTATAGTTTATTTAAACATTAACATTAGTTTCCCACCGTTAACAATATTGTAAAGCGCTTGCAGGGTGTTTTGTTATATGTGATGGCTTCAGTCGATTATTAAGCATATCATAATGAATTTTAATGACATTTTTATTCGATGACAGACTTACTTTAAAGAAAAATAAAGGTCAGTCAGTGTCTAATCAGTGTCTAATGTTCTCTATCTGTCCTGTTTAAAATCTCTCTCCTGTTCTCCACTGACTGCTTCACTAAATAAATACTGATAAAGATGGCAACAATACACGTTCCAGTTAGTCCATTAAAATGCAATTGCAAATTCCAGCTTTTATTGCGGTGGAACAGATTTTTCCCATAATCACTCACCAATGAGTCCAACATAGGACACAAGACAGCCGTGGTAGTTATCATTAGGGCAGCTTGTTATTGAGTGTGGAGTCGTCTGACAGTTCATGTGGAAGTCCGCCAGTCTGGATCTGGTCCAAACAAACAAAACAAATTATAGAATTTAAGAGGCCCGAAACATTTTTAGCACATTTGACTGAATAGGATTTATATGAATGCATGAACAACATCAACCGACAGCCAGGCTAGATGTTTAGAGCACAAACATTTGATACTGTAGAAAGCATGGATGATAATTAACTCATATAGCTGTTGTTTCTGCAGGTACTTTTTTTTTCACAAGGTGCTTCAAAAGTCAAACACCTTTACCTAGCGCTATAAGGGACAGATTTACTCTCACAGTAATTTATTTCCTCTGTTGCATCTACTCTTGTTGGCAGTCTAATATAGGAGGCAGAGACGACACAAGACTGTGAATGTACAATACGAGACGCATTCTGCCAGCCCTAACTAGCGTCTAGTGGGGTTCCAATTGAAGGCCATTTTCTGCTTGACTCCATGTGGTCTTTCTGCAGCTCATGCAATCTGCCTCCAACAGCCACTTCCTGGGAGGTTGTGTGCGTTCAGAAAGAGATTGCTCCCAGCACCCGCTCACATTAGTACTTATTCACCAGTATGAACTCTCTCCCCAGCCCCTCACACACAAACTCTGAATAACAGCACAGCGTAGGTCTCCTCTCACACAACCCGAGCGAGATGGATGTCTCGGGCCCCGTGACCCTCTCGGGGGCCTTGATTAATGGCAAACCGTCCTACAGGATCGTAGGACCGCCGACTCTTCCGCTTGGGCTCGACCGCGGCGTGAATATTAACCATACCGCTCTGACCGCCGAGTGCACTCAGAAGGCGACACCCGCCGGGTGTTTACTTCCCCTGAATAAAGAAGCATATCTGCGTCACTCTCGCGGGTACCGCTCAAAAAGGTCGTCCTTTCTGCTCTGCTTTATTGACATGGAGATGGATGTTGCTCTGGTGGTGTTTTTTTGCCTGCATGTCGTTATTTCACCCCATGTTTTATCTGCAGATAACTGCAGCACTGGCTTGTAGAAAAAAGGTTAAAACAGCGAGGTGTTAAATCAGCAATCAAGCCCCGTGTTTGCTGATGAGGCGGGGGCCAGGGGCGGACCCCCGCAAGGGCGTTTTAAAGTGTTCCTGGATGAGATTAGCGGTAGGAGTTCAAGAACATTACTCAATTATGTAAAGCCCCACTGCAGCATAACTTCATTCTCCAGAGCTGGAGCTGAAGGCCAGTATTGAACACCAGTTTCACAAGAGATTTCCAAAGAGTGCGTTTTAAAGAATAATAAATAAGTTCTGTTATTTTTTCCTTCTCAACTTGTCTACAGTTTTTACTGTGTAACGAAAGATTTCTTTAAGAATCTGTAGATTGTTGTCAAGCTGCTAAAAGAATAGAAAGTGAATAATACACAGAACATGAATGTTAAATGTTAGCGTACGTCACGTTTAACCCTGTGAGCCAACGCAGACACTCCTATATAAAAACATACTATATGAAAGCTAAATATAACCGTTTTTTCAGCATTGAATGACCGCCCACAGCCCCAGTTTAATGCAGAAGTTGGAGTAGCACTTTCAATGTAAATAAAGCTTGTTATAGCTGCAGCTTATGACAGGAATGTGTGTTTGCTGTCACCACCCACAGAAAACAGTCAGTAAACACAGTTCTGTTTAAAGAAGCCCTACTAATTCATCAAATGACGATCAAACGATGGGGAAAAGCGAAACAGGCATGTATCCAGACACCCAGTGTCATCATGCGCTTTTATGGCAACATATACAGCAAAAAACTCAAACTGCATTCAGCACCGTGTGTTAACCATGACCTTACACACAATCATGCCATAAACAAGTTTTGGTTGTCAGTTAAACTATTAAATATGCAGATATACTGAACACTGGCGATCTTTACTAAAATCTTGCCATATTTTGATTATATTTTTTGTGGTTGTTTTTATATTCCATAGATTGATGTGATTTTCATTGTGCTGGTGTGATAAGAGTGTTTATAAAAGCAAGAGAGATGCCCGCAGGCCGGCCTGTTTTTCTGTTCAGAAACATAACACCTAAACGAATGAATCCCTCTGTGGAGGTGATGATTTACATTGTTAATTACATTCTGCTCGGCTCAAGGTAGCAGAAGGGTGGGAGATGTGTAAATGAAGACCCCCGGTAACAGATTTGCAGGGTTGGAGTGTTAAACCGTTATCATCAGCGTTAATATGCAACCCCTCCCACCTACACCACAGCGACTTCAGGGGCCTGTTATAGCCTTAATTATGTGCAGCAATCATCCAATCACGTGCGAGCGTGTGAGACCGATCGTGGCGACTGCGCCTCAGATCATGTACAAGGGTTACTGGAAATTAATTACAGGGTTTGGTTTCTCATTTCTCGTTGAGAGCAGCTGGTGTAAGTCCTGGCAATTTAATGTCAAACTGATTTAGCGACCGATGCTGATCATGTAATGCTGATCGTGTCAGTGCACATATGTTTTTAAAAAGGAAAAAATGAGGTGCACTTAACAAGATCGTACACTATCCAGTGAAGAGAATACTTTATGAAATAGATAAATTCATATTCATATATATATATATACCTCACCTAGTTATTGCTAATAACACTTAAGGCTGCAGTCTGTAACTTTTGCTCCTCTGTCACCATATCTGTTTGAAACGTAACATTGCAGGTTAATTTACATGACTTTCATTGTGTGTTGAAGTCAAATAAAGAGATCTGCTGGACAGTCAGGCCTGAGTTTGTAGTTTACTGAACGGGTCTCTTCACTATAGTTTCACATGTAGTACCTGCTTTAATGACACATATGTTTGGTTCTTCAGCACAGAATCATGGCAGCCTCTCATTTTCTAATTGGAGTGCTTATCAGTGATGATCTGGGAACAGATGGTTGTGCTGTTACGTCCCTGTATTCTCTGGACCGGGCCCAGCAGGCATAAGCACACACAACACACGACGTGGGTTCGGACAGGTATCAAGGCCAGATACACCAGGCAGGGTGTTTTTAAGCGTGTGTAGCTTTCTGTTTTCCAGCTCATTTGTGCCGTGATAGAAGATGTTCCTCAGCTTTCCTTCAAGAGACGCTGTCAGCACACGTCCGTTTTAGCCTCGTCCCCCTTTCATTTTTTTATTCCTGACTGCAGCATTTTGCGTCGGCTAAAGCTACAATACTTTATTGTTTAAACTTACACTTTAGTTTTTTAAGTCTTTGTAGTGTTGAAATTATCTAATTGTTTAGTAATATATTATTCATAATATTGAATTATTAATGTTTTTGATGCTAATATGAGGATTTTCACTTAGGGACTTTGTTTGTTTTTAAAGTTTGTGTGTATGTAGAATGCGATTTATTTCCCTGGTGCATGCATGCGCATTTTCATGCTTGTGTGGACAAATGAGCCTTAGAGGTCTGAGGTATTCAGACCCGTGACCACAAATGATTTACAGTGAAATCTTAAAGAACATGTAGCTTCAGTTAATCTGTGTGCGTTGTCAAAAGGATTTTGGACGATCAGTTATTTTGTTTTGTATATATTTACCTGTTGTTGCATCAGAAAGGGTTAAAATAATTTAACATTAATCTGACATGTTCAGAGATTTTCATATTAAGCTTGATGAGATGTTATGCGTTTAGCTGAATGAACACAATAGTGTCTTACTGAAGTCAGGCGTCTGTGTGTGGTAACAGCGCAGCTGAGCGGTTGGATGTTCTCCAGTCTCCTGCTGTGGCAAGGTAAGGTGATAGAACAGGTATAAAGGGCAGCCAAAGTCCTCAGGCCGGCGTGGTAGGAGATCTTCAGCTTTTTTCTTCAGTTTATACATCATATAGTGTTTGAGGGCAGCTGCATCATCATGATGTCACTTCCTGTCAGTTCTTTAAGTTCCAACCATTGGTGTAAATTTTTGTTAGGTGTGTGTGTAAAAACGACAAATATTTGTCTAAATAATCAAGCTATAATTAATAAAGACAGAGCAATATTTTCTGAAACTGCTGTACATCTTAAATTTTAACAAAGTTGGATGAATTCATTTTTAGCAGAGCTGCGTAACAGGAATGACTGTAAAGAGATTTATAAAGAGATGAGTGTTATGATTGTATTACAGTGACATTCATTCAAACCAACAGTCTTCAGGTGCCACCGTTCAATGAAATATTAACCGTGACTGTGAGCTTCTTCTGTGTGTGTGAACAGTACGGTGGCTTCAAACTGTTTTCATGATTTTTGTTCTTTTGACATTCATAGACGAGGTCCGGTTAGGACGTGGGCCGTACGGAGGTTCGCTGCTGGCTGTTGAAACCTTATTATTTGGACGCATTGGCTGTACGCTGTTCTTCAATACGTGGATCAATAATAAGCTTCTAATGGGATGTGTGTCCTTGACTGTATAGATTATATACTGGTTACATCTGTAGCGAATTGCTTTTCAGCCGCTACAGACCAAATGTGTTTGACCGTATAGATGTCCTGCTGATGTAATCATTCTATATGTCTATATGTAAGTCTATAGGTCACCCACTGATCCAGCCTCGGCAGTTTCTGCTGTCCATCTAAAGCTCATTTCCAGTTAATCTTACGTAGCCGGACTTGTGACTCAGTAACATAATTTGTGTTTAAATGTCCAGGTTGCAGCTGATGGCCAAGGACTGCAAACTTGGAGAACACAAGCTGTCTGGCTGACAGTAATGATGTCCAAACACAGTTCATGTTGTTTCTACGTTTTGTTTAGAATTAGATTATACCACGTTTCAGAAATTAAATTAACCTGCAGAATCCTCCTGAAATTGTTTTAAAGAACAACAACAAATAATAGCAAACATTTTGTTTAGACCCTGCGATCATATTTTCTGCAATTACTGTAAACGCTAGATAAATATGTAGTTGCTAATAAGTGGCTCAGAAAAGCTCTAAATATCACAGATTTACTGCAGTTAACCTGGAAAACTAGTTTAAACATTCATAAACTTTGTATAACAGAAAAGTTTTTGCTTCTACTTGTAGAGTTTCATAACATCAGATTAGAGCGTACCAGGAAGGTTCTGGTGCTGTGACCCGGAGCGGACCTTACCTGCAGAGCGGATCGGACCGGCAGGTCCTCCTTAGCTCCAGGCAGTTGGGTTTTGTTCTCTCCTCGTAGGAGCAAGCAGGCATGATGGTTTGCCGGCGGCGCTCGGCGCAAGCTTTGTCCCGGCATGAGCAGAAGAGCAGCGGGTAGCTGAACTCGGTCTGTACGCGGTCAAAGAACTGGCGAAGAGCTTTATGACAGCGCTTTCGGTTGCAGGGCTCCTGCGCTTGCTGCATTGGAGTTGCGCGGCTGCAGGTGGCCATATACATGGAGCGTTGCCTCTTGCAGGTGTCGTTTAGGTTGCAGGCCTTCGCAGCATCCAGACAGGGGTTACAAGGGCTGCCGCCATCCGAACACAGATTTCCTTTAGCAGAAGCAGAGTCCATGGCTGTCGGCAGAGAAGCAGCGCGGATCAGCATGCATGGTTACACAGAAACAGATGAAGTCAAGTGGAAACTTCGCATGTTCAGGGCGACACACTGTTGCTTTCCAAAGTCAATGCACATGTGTTCTTTAATGAAGGTGTTTTGCAGTATATGCAAATAATCAAAACAAGCACATTTTCACGCTAAAGTAATGGTTCATTAAACATGACCCTGGCTGTGCAAATTTGCCCCACAATTTAGCTTGAAAACGACAACATTATGACCTTTTCTGACTGTCTGATAAGCGATAACATGCGCTCTAATAGCGTTCTTTGACATGCCCAGGCGGTTTTGTGCTAGTCAGGTAGTCTTTGTTCTTTGAAGCGTGTTTAATTAGATTTTACCCAATCGGAACTCTCGGATAAGCCTTTGTTGGACATCTGGGTGATACAGGGAAAAACGCTTCTGCTTGTCTTCTACAGGAATAAAATGTTTTTTTCTGTCTTTTCTGATTTGAAAGTCCTGTTGTTACAGTTAATTTCTTTGAGATGAGTTTGTCTGTATAACACTTCAGACTGAAACTGGTGCATGATGCAAAAATATGTTTTTCATATTTAATTCTTTCATTTGGAATCACTTGTTAAGACTCTTAAAATGACAGTTTACCCAAAAATGAACATTTTCCATCATTTACTCACATCATTTACTCCAAACCTGTATGTATGTTTGCTTCTGAATAACACAAAGGAAGATATTTTGAAGTTTGTTGACAACATTGACTTAGACACAAATCCACTGTGACATAGAGACAAATGATAGGAAATTTTTCATTTTGGCTAAACTGTCCCTTTACTACAAACGCTTCTTATCCCATTTTACATTTTTAAAAACACTGATACATTTGACACAGTCTTAGCATATAGAAACGCAGTAGCCAATTAGCGCTGTGGTGGAACTACCTTGTTATCCTAGCGAGGTTTTAACAGCGTGTTGGACTAAGCGCTGGCCCTGGCGCTCACACATGTTTTATTAAAGCGCAGGGAATCAGAAAAGATCTCAGTGTGCCTTTGCTTCTCACAAGGTCATGGAAGTGGAAAGTGTACCTGTCCACTGATTGTGGCTCAGACAAAAACATCCCTGTTCTTCTCCCTGACAACAGCCGTTTCCTCCTCTGAAGATACAAACACGATCTCATTCGTTTCCTGCGTGAGGTTCTGCACAGTCATTGTTTCCACTGCACACCAAACAGAACAACATCTAGATGGATGCTGTTGGGTTTAGGTAGATGCAGTAGGTGTTATTTCAATTATTTATTTTTTATTTCACCAGATGCAGGGATAATTTTGTTACTGTGAATTCATTTGAACATAATAACCGTAAACATCTGATACCGTGACGGCCCTGTTTGTTTTAAAAAAAGACATTTTCTGTGCAGGTTGTTGGTCTTAGATGTATCTTCACCATTAACTGCGGTGGGATCCAAATGTCTGTGACAGCCAGAAATAAATCTGCTTTCTCTTCACAGATGATTTTATCAGTGTGGCGATTTGAATGAGAAGTTAAACCGAGTGACAGAATGTGTTCGTCATTGCAGTGACAGCGTGTGAACTGGCATGAGCGCCGCAAGTTTGTGTAAAACCTGAAGATCTGTGTTCTCCCAGCGTGGTCTGAGAACATTCCAGAAAGCATCTTTTGATGTTACCGAACGCCTGCTGACGATGACCTTTTGTGCAGCGCAGGAAATATGGTCAGTGTCACGAGTCTGTTTTCATTTGTTGTTTGTTTACGTTTGATTAGTGACTTAGAAAAGAAGTAAAACCTTATAAATTTACATAACAGAATCTTTGGAGCTGCTTCAGAGAGACTAAATGTAAGAAATCATGTGTATTCCTCCTCTCGCTCTTCATCCTCACTTATAAATGCTATCCTGGAACGATCTCTGCTGTTTTGTTATTCTCACCAGTTAAATCTGATTATCAGGCATCCAGCATCTGGTTAAAATAAAATTAATCCATGTTGCTCACAACCTTTTCTTACTCTCAGATCCTTTGGCAACCGTAGCGTATAAACACTCTTTCAACATCTCTTCATCTCAGCCGGCTGATCTACAGTAATCAATTGGCAACACTCACTGAAAACATCCTTTAATGTTTCACTGTGTGGCTATTTTTTTAAATGTCCCGTTCTATTATCCTCTTATCTGCTCTTTCTGTCTTGAAAATCTATCATCCCGGGTCTGGCGGCAATTCTTCGCTTTAAAACGACAGTCAGATGTGAGCGGTCATCTGTTCCTTGATAAATGAACAGAGAAGACACGTAACAACATGTTTGATTGTTTTTATGTTGTGAATGTTTCTCCAGGTCTGCTTTTGAAGCACAAAGAGGCGTGAGGTTTTGTTCTGCTCCTGATGTTCATTTTATCTCATGATGGACTGAACAGGTTCTCCAGATGATCTTCAACAGAGCCCAGCACAGCTTCACCACAGGAAAATGTAATTATGGAGGAAAAAATGTGATTTTTGTTTTGGCTGCAATCTGTTGATTTTTTTAGGCTACCAAAATTTGCCATTCTTTGTAGCTATTTTTGTGGCATACAGTTTGTAGTTTGTAACTAGCATACATTTACGTGTAAGCATTTGGCATATGATTATATGCACAGCGACTTACAGTGCATTCAGGCTATATGTTTGATCGATATGCTTGTTCCCTGGGAGTTTAACCCACAACCTTTTGCAGTTTGCAGAACCCACAACACTACAGGAACTTCTGTAGCTTTGTAAATGGCTACTTGTGGGTTTTCATATGAAGACAAGAAACGCACAGCGCAATACGTTTGTGAATTCGCTACAGTAGAATGTTGGCTAGCATTTCTGTATAGCACTGCCCTGAGGGAGTCGCACAAAACTGTAGTAATAATTCACATATTTATTCATGCGTGCACGCGCATTTTATCACCGTTTACAGGCACTTAGGAAGTACTGCACGGTCGGTGTGCATTATGCAAATATTGAAGGATCAGTGTCGCCCAGTGTATTCCGGTCACTTAGTAGATTACTACTACAAACTGTGAGATCTCCAGCGAGCTTGTGGTTGTAGTATGAGACAGTAAAGCTATCCAGGTTTCTGTTGTCGTTGCTTTATGCATTGTTTATTGCGTTAATTATTATGGCTATTAAAATCCATAGATTTGTTTTTTAGGAACAAGGTTTGCTGCATATGATTAAATGCACAATGCATTTATTTATTTTGTGTTTGTCACACAGAAATAAAGTGGCAGGCAGCAGTATAGGCATAGATAAAAAATGACAGAAAGAAAAACGCCCTTGCCTTGCACCGAACAAATACATCCAATCCATATCTGTCCTGTGCATATCTTAAATATCCCTGGCGTGCCAAATAATTTTCAATATGGATGCACGTCATGTGCCTGTATATATTTCAATGCATCAGCTACCCAAGAGATGACTTTTTTTGTTTATCGAGATGGCAACCAAGTCGCTCTTATATAAGACTGCAGATTACCTCTGCTGTGATTTTAAAAATGAGAAACGCAAACGGGCACATAAGGAATTGGAAGGAAAATAGCTTTTTTGTGGCGGCGTGGGGGATAGCTTTTGTTCCCACTCATCAGCGAGACGGCTGTGCACGCTTTATTTTCTCTATTTGCATTCTGTGTTCCTCTCGCACCTAAAGCTCACAAACCGGTTCCTGCTTCTGAAAAACTGTATCCCAGCAGCCCCAGCTGAGAGGAAAATGCAATCCGCTTGGAGCCGACAATGAACGAGAACCCAAAACGTGTTTGAGCTTAAATCTATGAATCATGGGAGCTTTTATTCAAAGGCTGCTATTACGGCTAATAGTCATTTTCCTGGTTGTTCTTTTGAATGAACAGTGACCACAGTGTAATTACTCTATACCATCTAATCCTTCTGGCCAAGAATAGCGTTTTTTGTTGAAAGGTGTGTGATTAATGCTTGCATTATTGCAGCAATGTGTTTGTATAAAGATTGTTATAGTGTCTGATTGCTTCATTCAGAAGCCTGTTAAATTGTTTAGTTTTTGTGCTCCCCACTACAATGTAAAGCACTTGTATGTGACCGTTTTGCGAGGTGTAAAAAAGGGCATTTTGGAGCCACTTTTAGTACTGGCAGATTTAATTCACCTGTGATTGAGTTAATGGTGACGGGTTAGTTATCACAGAGATATTTTCATTGCATGTTGATGGAGAGAGAGAGAGAGAAAAAGAGAGAAAAAGAGAGTTAGTTTTTTATTTGTTTTTAATTAGAATGGCCGATGGCATTTCTGTTTCTAATGTGTGTGTAGAACAGTGTTTCTCAACCTGAGGGCATAATAACACAAAACTAGCATTAAAATAAGCTAAATCAATTAAACAAAGATATTGGTGCTTTTTAATAATATACTACTAATAATATCTTTCTAGATGTTGCCAAGGTCTAGAATGGGGTGGGCAACCCTGGCCCCTCTGATACGGATTCAAAGTGTAGCTGTCTCTGATTTGGGTTGGAGATAAACTCAGGAAAATGGATCACAGTTGCTCACCCCATTCTAGAACATTCGGTTAAATAGGAGTCAAAAAGGTTGAGATCCACTGTTGTGGTTCTCAAAATAATGTGCAGTATAGAGATTTATAGAGAGATTTTGTTGTAATATGTTTTTAGTCAGTTGTCCTTCATTCTAATTTTCACATGACAAAGATGCATAAATAATATTTATATTCTATAAGGCCAAAGTGACTGAACGCCTCTTAAAATCCCAACTTTTGCTGGGCAGAAGACGGCAGCTATCCTTGAAATCGTTATTTTTTATTTGCTCAATTAAGCCAAGAAGACAAAAAGTAGCCATAAAGCTCTTTTTATGATTTCACAATTTGGATGGAGTGAGGAAAATTACTCTGAATGAATGAAAAACGAATAGCCGCTAAGCAAGCAGTGGTTCTTTACTGTTCGCTAGATTTCAGTTTCACAATTTCTTAAGAGCTACAGCAACACGAGTTGCTGCATCTGAAGGCCTATAGAAATCAATTAATCACAAACCCTCTGCTAAGATGAAAAGATTTATGAACATAAAGGACGGTTCTAACCTTTACAGTACATTGAAACGATTTCTGTAACCACTGACCAGCACTAGAAGGTCGTAATATTTCTTCACTTACCAGAAATAATGGAGGCGAGTCTGAACTCATCAGAGAGACGCATCGGTTCGTATGGAGAGGTCTCGTATAATTCTTCTCCTGTAGAAAACAGAAGATATACACAGAAATATCAGATACTGAGTTTTAGCAAGTTTAACACATGTCCTAACAAACAAGACATGTAGTAAGACAAACTAATTGTTGATCTCTTTCTGTGGCATTTCACTGATAATTCCCACCCACCCTAAGCTTAATTAAACAAACAAATCTGATTGGCTAGTGGCTAGTATGCATCAGTTAACTCTTAAGTATGGAAAAAATTATAAAAAAAATTACTTGATGCTCAAAGCTTGTTGCCTAGATACAGTATTATAAAGAAGTGATAGTTACTGTAATTGTTATTGTGTTTATGAATGTGTTTCTGCATCTAACACAAGTTACGTGGAAAGAAACAAGAGCATCGTTCTTTAAAATATCTTTAAACTTTGTTTTCAGAATGTGCAGTTTCTCGAGATCTCAGCAGTCCTTTGGCAAACAATCACAAATGAACTCCCAGCGCTGCGTTCACTGGCTCTGTCCACAAAATCTGCTGTTCTGTAATCCAGGCCTTCAGCTCAAGGCCTCAGAACCGCGCAGCCCATCTGCTAAGTGATCCCAGTGGAGGTGAAGCTATAACAATAAATGCTATGACACTGGACCTTTCACGGGCTGATCTGATCTCCACAGGTTACCAGGGGGATTCTTTTATTTACGGTCTGGTTCCTATTTAACTTTATCATTGGTGGAGCAGAAGTTTGTGTTAGAACAACATTTAAGTTCCAGACAAGCTGAGCAACGCTAGTTTTAGTCTGACCTGCATTGTTACCAATCTCCCTCCAGAAACGAGCAGCTTATGTTGTGTTTGGGTGCTAGTGTCCCCATGAGGCTTGCTAACTAGCTTAGTTGGATAAATGGATATTTGAATGGATGGATGGGTTTTCATACATTTTCTGCATTATTTGTACATGCGTGATTTTCATTAATGTCAGAGATGGAGGTCACACCAGTGAGGAGCATCTGTATGTACCCAGCCGGCGTTCTTTTAAAGGATCTTCCTGGATCAAGAATTTATCTGCTGTCACTGTAGCTCTGCTGCTGTGTGGCCACCTTCATCTGCTTCCCTCAATGTGTTAATCCTGCAAACCCAAACTCAATCTGTGCTGGGCCGGACCTGCAGCGTTTGCTGTGGGAAATTCTGCACAGCTTTCGGGGGGAGCCGGTGTAACACAAGCTGACGTTTAAATCTACAGATAGGGGCATTTGTTGTATTCATGCGGTGTACAAGCGTGTATTTAGCATAAATTAGGTGAACGTAGTTTTAAAATCTTGATCCTGCTCAGGGTTTTTAGCGTGGCATTGGAAAGCACGGATGCTGACATGATAAATGCAAATTAAGCAGCTACTCAAGTAAGCACTTTTAAAAATTGCGCCTCTCCGTCGCAGGACAGGCTAGCATGCATGAGTGTTGCCCTTGCTGAGTTTGTCCTTGCACTGTTAAAAATGCTGTAATGTTTCAACAGATGGAGAGAGCTGTCCGTGAGCCAAAATTACACCCAGAGTTAGGCGGTAAACTTCAGACTGCATCTATACAAATGACCTACAGAGAGATTTGCTCTGTTTTTGGCACAGATTATGTGTTTGAGGACTTTATTATATCATAGATTTGGCCTCTCTATCGCCTTCTTTGTTTAAAACATAAAACTGCAGGATATTTGACCTACTTTTCATTATGTATGTTAAAGTCAAATGAAGCCATAGTGACATTTTGGGAAATTGGGAAACTGGGATATTTGACCCAACAGCTCAGATTATAAATTTAGCATTGAGAAGCGGTGTCAGATAAGGAGAGTGTGTTGAACTCTGATCTGTTATGTTCTTGATCCATAACTAATTCTTATTCTTTTTTTTTAAACCAGTTTTGACATCAAGCAGTAGACCAGGAAAAATAGAAGATCATTTAAACAATAAGGCCCTGGTGAAACACCACCTGTATTGTAATGATATTTTTGTGATTTATTTGTTGTATGCAAAACATTTTGCCACAGTGCAAAACCACCAGATCATCCGAGACGGATTTGTTTGAGCTCAGATGGTGTAATTACTTCACCCACACGCAGGGGGTAACTAGGCCATGCTAACCAGCTAAACTCTGAGCCCTCAGAGAAAGCAAACAAGAATGTACCTTCTATATAGTCACTTATACAGTCGTCTTATCTATACTGCAGTAAAAATAAGCCAACAAGAGATTTGAGCTTTCCTAGTAACCGAGCTGAATATTAAGTTCAGCTCCAATGGATGCGAGTCAAAACCCAACCCAGTCGATTTGATTAAGTGTGCCGTTACATTTTTACACTGTCTTTGTGTCCCAAATTTTAATTACCTCAGACAATAAAGCTGGCATAATTTCTAATTAACCTCTCCTTCATAAAACGCTCGGTGCGCTTTTCTCTTGTAAGCTGAAGCTTTTGTTCAGGAAACATCTTCAATAGCATATTTCAATTCCTCTGAGGGAGGAGAGCTTTTAAGACCGGCCCCATCTCAGAGTTTCACCCATCTCTGTCTTTCAGAGACGTAGATGGTACAGCATTTAAATCTCTCTCATCAGCCCACAGCTCCCTATTATTCCTGCACTCGTATTAAACTTAGAAACGACAAAGATGTTTGAAAATTATATTTATATTCAGGAACTCTTAGCGCATCAAGAAGCCCAAACGATGTCTAATATCTGCGCAGCTTCCTGAGTTAAACTGCAGATGGTGATGCAGTCGACTTCTAAATATACATCTGAGATGACGCTCAACTTATTAGAAGCCACAGAACTCCATTATAGCAGCACTTATGGGGAAGCAAAAACTGTAACTGTCATTAGGAAAATGTTTGCCTGCTACTCTGTGATTTTTATAAAAAGAATCCATTAGTCAGAGCCATTATTGAGACGTACCAGAACCTGAATAAAACATTGCAGGCTTTTGAAACCTTCCAATAATTACTGCCTGTACATCTGTGTTTAGATTTTATGCAAAGATTTTTTGTGTATATGAAGTGACCGGGGGACGCATTATCAGTTGTGTTTGTTCTCTGCGGTCCTGAGTGTGTTCACGTCTGTTTGAGTTGTTGTTTTTATCACAACTGGTTTGGTCTTGCTAGTTTCACTAGTTTTCTCTGCCACCCCCAGATATAAAGCGAACAGTCAGTCAGTGGTTATCAAAGCAACACAAATGCAGACTTTAGGGTTTGTTTGTGAAACTGCTTTCTTCTCAGAAAATCAATTATACTGCATATATTCTCTGTTCCTCATGGACAACTATTTCTGTTCACTGGACGAAATGCAATGCTTAACTTGCACTTAATATAATCGTTCATGAACAAAACGCATTATATATGTTTTTATAAGAAGAGGGTCATAATAATTGACCTTATAATTGCATTTTACAGATTAAATTTGAGATGGGGGGAGGCAGGTGAATGTTTAACTCACAGTAACCTGTTCAAGGCGGGTAGGATGAAATATGGTTATAGTTATGGTATGATGTATTATTATAAACGTCTCCAGGAGTCAGGGGACAGTTCTTATCTTATTTTCGTGAGGGGGGCAGAGTGGTGTGTCGGACGGGAATCAAAGGACGCAATTAGCAAGCAAAGAGCAGTCGCTGATGCATTGCCTCAGCCGACAGAGTAAAGCTGGGCTGTGGAGTCTAAGCATGTTCATTAATCCAGAGACACAGAATAACTTGGCATCGGGAGCTCGTTTTTGCTTCACAATTTGTCAGGTGCACAATAGCTAATGAATTCTGCCCTTTAGCTGTCTCATATCTACACGCTTGTTTAATTAAAGCTTTGAGAGAGGATGGACAGCGCTGATATTTGATTAAGCGTGCGGTTTAAAACAGACACCTCTGCCGGGCCGCAGTCTCATGCTATCTGCCATACTTTGCTAATTTCCTTCACTCAGTTTAGCCCACAGAATGTTGTGTCAGCTAATGCTAAACTTCCGATAAGCTGTTGGAATGTAATTAGTACAGAATCACAGTAGCTGCAAAGATGTTAAATTTATAATGATGATCTGTTAACGTTTTGATTCAGCGCTAAAACAGGGTCACTGATAAATCATTATCGTTCACTGAGAATCTTTCTCAGATTAGGGCTTTAATGGGACGTTATGACAATATGTCAATGTTTTGATTGCTAATGTAATTGTTAATTGACATACTTAAGATTTCAGATTTGGGCAAAAATCACCAACAGCAAGCGAATGCAGATGGCGTGTTTAAGGGTACGCTAACAGTGGCAAATTTCCAAAAAGACAGAATTTAGAAGCGCTTTAGCCGTGTACATTTGAGTGGATTTGTGAAGTAAGAGTGTCAGAACAGAGGCAGGTGATGCATTTGAGAAGCAGATGATGTTTTGATTAAATATA